>CM042243.1:53774483-53789483 GCA_023566225.1 Romanogobio albipinnatus
GTTACCCAAGTCTGCTTTAACTACTGCCACAAGGACTCTTGTGATTTCTCTGTGCAATGCAAGACTCCTCATGGCCAAACAAAGATAATGGCTTGCCCGCTCATAATGCATTAGTGTGTGTGTGTGTGTGTGTGTGTGTGTGCTATATCTGCAATAAAATGACAGGATGTGTACTGCTGTAGGGCTCTCCGAAGGGATGGGGCAGGAATGAGACAGAACAATGCGGGGGGCAGTGAAACCCATCAGCTAGAATAGAATGAGACCTCCACCCTTCTTTCATCCCTCCCTCCCTCCCTCTCTCTCTCTCTCTCTCTCTCTCTCTCTCTCTCTCTCTCTCTCTCTCTCTCTCTCTCTCTCTCTCTCTCTCTCTCTCTCTCTCTCTCTCTCTCTCTCTCTCTCTCTCTGGCCTGCCTGCACCTCTTCCTTCCTCTCCTGCTCCGTATTTCACACCCCTCCGTCCCAAACAATCAAACGGCTGGCTAGGGCCTCTGCTCTGGGACCGCATGAGGAAATCCATAACAATGTCATAAGTACAGATGCCAAAAAAGAGAGAATTTATCCTGTTTTATGTGAATGCACTTGACTGCAACGCTTGCATTTATTACGGCGACTCTGGCTCCGCGATGGCAGAAAGACGGATGGCTGTTTGACTGCTCAACATGTTTGCTTTGAAAATAAATCCACCCTGTAGAGTATCTGATCAGTGTGATATAATCGAGGTCTGTTGGCTGGTGACAGCAGGTAATGTTTACGGCACAGGAACTCGCTGGCTCTGTTATTAATGAAGGAGCTCTGTCCCTGCGGTGGGTCTAATTCACCAGTGTGTAATCTGCAACGATTATTAGCCTAACCTTTTGCGCACCGTGAAGATATGCATCCGAATAAAGGCGTCTTGGCGCAGACACACATGGCGGTCGTGTTGGCGGGGGTGTTGCGTGCGTATCTTTGTGGGGGTTTTAGGGTTGTTCTGAATGCCGGTGAACTACACCTCTGCGGAAAGCATTGTCCTGTCTAGACGGATTTCTGCCTCATTCTCTGCTGGTCTTTTACAGCCCTGGTTTTACAGCCCGACATAAACAGAGCCACAGGCAGCCAGTTCCACACTACTCGTGTGTGCGTCTGAGGGGTTGTGTGTGTGTATCTGTTTGTGAGGGCTTATTGTATATTTGCTGTATATCTCTTTGTTTTCTCGTAGCTCAGCTGCTAGAGCCTGGTGCTGGCAACTCCAAGGTCATGGGTTTGATTCCCAGCTGGGAACATAGAAGACTTGTTGAGAAACAGTGCTTATTTATCAAACAATTACAGCTTTCGTCTGAGCTTCAGAGACTCACACACTCTGATAATTGCATGCCCCCATCCGTTTAGGGCCAGTTCTCCTTCTGACATACAGTTTCAGGGCAGGATGAAGTGATCTGAGCTGCTTCTTGTCTATTTGAGAGTATGATTTAGTGACACGAGGTCATTAGGAAACCCCAGCGCGGACTCGGATTGTTTCGTTTGGCTGTCGTTTGCGGCTTGGGAGTTTTCACTGAGAGATTTGGCCTCTCTGGACAGGCACTTCCTGCTCTGGGACCTTCTTCAGTTTACTACTTCCTTCTTGTGCAGACAGGCGGACCAATGGGGTGTCAGATCTCCGTCAGATCTCTGTATATATTTGTCAGGCTGTTGAATAAGGGTGCTGATGTCTCAGGCTGGGCCGCACACAGTCAGACTCGAGCGGCTCGATCTTAAGGCCAGTTCATGCCAAGAACGATAACTATATTAGCATCCACCAGCGGACGATATCGCTCTGTCTATTCTAATGGTGTGCGGACACCAAAAGCGATTTGCGTTATTCGTTCTAGTTTACTCGCGGGATTACTTGATTCTCGCGAGGAGTGTCATCATCATCAACAATAACAACAATAGTTGTTATTAAAATACAATAGAGATAAATACTATTGCTGCTCTGTACCTGTTGTGGAAGTCACAAATACGCCGGAAAGCCGGACGCCATCGTGTCTAGGTTCACAGCACCATCCAGAGGCGCACACACCTCGGTGGATTTCACAGTCTTCTCCAGGAACAGTGCCTAGATGACACTTCCAGCGCTACTTGAGGATGACGGGTTTTTATAATGTGTCAATAGAGCGATGAAGGTGTGACGTCACTTTGTAGGCCAACCGGAAGTTCGCATCGCACTGGTTCCCTCGAGAAAAACCCAATAGGATTTTCCCATAGGCTTTTGGATTATCGCAAAAAACAAGCTCTGTGATCAACAAACATTTATGATAATGATCACCCATGAACACAAATTGTATTCATTTTGAAGACTAAATGCAGTCGCCAGAAGTAAAACGCTAAAGGTATAAGCCAGGGTTCCCCAAACTACGGCCCGCCCCCACATTTGGACCGGCCCTCTGAACCAGAGTCCTGCACGGGCGGGTACCCGACGGGTGATCCGCGAATATTGCTGAAACGGGTGAAAAAACCATCCTAACTGTGTCGGATACGGGTGCGGGTCGGACAAGGGACAAACACGGGTCTAAACACGGGTTTAGACGAATATATATATACAAATATATGCATGTATATTGTAGATGTGTTCCTAAAAAAAGTTTTATTTGTGGCCGTGCGGCGCGCGCGTGTGCCCTCCTAGGAGATTCACAACCGCGCGCGATCTGCCTGCACTGCAGTCGTCGAGATGGATCCTGAGCAGTTGAAGAAAAGATAGCCGCAAATGTGGAACTTCATCGCTGAGGAAGCACGCAGATAACTGTGGTAACAAACCAAGCACACGCAGTTCTAGCGAACAGTATTTTTCAAAAGGGGACAGAACTGAAGGTGCCTCATAGAGATGATAAGGACACATAACCATGTTTGACCGCTCTGAAGTTGTCCTTGTGTTAATGGTCGTGTAATAACTTCTGTATGCTGGCAATAAACATTATGTTATGTTATGCTAAACATTAGATTTTTAGTTTGATGAATAGATTTAAAATCATAATAAAATCTCCACAATAATACTGGTAGTCATTCCGGCCCATGTAATTTGACCAACCCGGCCCTCCATTAAAGAAAGGAAAAATTATGTGGCCCTTACAGAAAAAAGTTTGGGGACCCCTGGTATAAGCTATAACGCCACAACTTCGCTCGCCATCACTAAGCTTTTTTTGTTAACTCTTTCAGTTTTCAAAACATTTTCCCAGAACGTTTGAGTTGGACTAGTTTATAAGAGCACAATTATGAGAATAACGACACTGTAAAAGCGGACTGTCCGGCGTGATGGCGTTTAATCTCCTCGACAGTCTCATTTTGCCACTTGTTAGCAACCGCCATTTTCAAGACACATAACAGCGTCAAAAAATCACGAGTGGGGTAATACTGATGTGTTTTATATCACAGGGCCATATCTACTAACAGCTTGTGCCATCGCAAACCTTTTTAGCACTGAAAAAGCGTGGACAGGGTTATTTTTGTGGCTGATTTTATTGCATATGCATTTGTAGGAGTTTCCCTTTCAGGCCGAAATTTGTTAGCCTGGATGCCAGCCGAACTTAGCCCCGCCCACTACATTTGAGGTTGGGAAGTTTGGTCTGGACTTGATCCGTTGTGGAGCAACAATGCTCAAACCAGAGCTGTTCAGACCAATCAAATTGTCAGGGCGGGCTTTATACGATGATGGACGGATGATCAACAGTAACGTAATCATCCACATCACCAAAGAGCGCTTGGGTTGAATTTGTTTACTAAACGGAGGACTTTGTATGCATTCACCTTTACTATTTCTCTCAGAAATGATGATGGTGTTGGTCAAGTCAAGTCAAGTCAACTTTATTTATATAGCGCTTTTAACAATGTAGATTGTTTCAAAGCAGCTTTACAGTGTTAAACAGCAAAATAATGCAGCCTAATTTTATTCAGCTGTATAGCCATTTGATGTCATCAGTTCATTTCAATTTCCATACGGTGACAGTGTGGGCTTTAGATCAATAATTAGATCAGTAATTTAGTTTACATGGTTAAATTAGTTTATTAATTAGATTTATTTCGATGTTTAGTTGAAAAATATAGTGTCCCCAACTGAGCACGCCAAGCCAGAGGCAACAGTGGCAAGGAAACCAAAACCCCATTAGGTGACCTAATGGAGAAAAATAAACCTTGGGAGAAACCAGGCTCAGTCGGGGTGCCAGTTCTCCTCTGGCCAATTTACAAACAACGTATTATTATTATTATTCTGGCTGCTTTACAGGTAAGAGGTCATAATAGATCGGAATATTCAAAGGACCGGAGGCAACACGCTGGAGACGGGTTTATTGAGGATGATGTTGATTAAATAATTATTAAAGTGCAATATTCGAATGATCGGAGGCAACACGCTGGAGACGGGTTTATTGCGGATGACATATCGATTTAAGTATTATTTAATGATAATATTCGAACAATCGGAGTCATCACACTGGTGACGGGTTTATTTAGATGCCGTGTCGATGAGGCAGTTGCAGGGGGAGGATAATTGACACGGTCTCTGCAGACACTTCGGGGTCCTGTGTTGGTCTTCTCTGGTCCACCATCTGATTAGGATACGGCCCAGATCTGGCTGACTGCAGTAAACCTCGGGATAAAACAGAGAGAATATCATTAGCGTAGATGCCATTCTTCTGATGATGTAACGAGTACATCAGGTGTTATGGGAAGTGTTCCCGGTTCCGGCTGACCTAGTTAATGCAGCCTAACAATCAATTAATTGATAAAGTGTTTTATGTGTATGCCACAGTAAAGAGATGTGTTTTTAGTCTAGATTTAAACTGACAGAGTGTGTCTGCTTCCCGAACAGTGCTAGGAAGACTGTTCCAGAGTTTAGGAGCTAAATAGGAAAAGGATCGACCGCCTGCAGTTGATTTGGATATTCTCGGTATTAACAACTGGCCAGAATTTAGAGATCGCAGTAGACGTGATGGAGTATAATATGTTAAGAGCTCGCTCAAGTATTGGGGAGCTAAACCATTTAGTGCTTTGTAAGTAATAAGCAAGATTTTAAAATGTATGCGATGTTTAATAGGGAGCCAGTGCAATGTTGACAGAACTGGGCTAATATGGTCATACTTCCTGGTTCTAGTAAGTACTCGAGCTGCTGCGTTTTGGACCAGCTGGAGTTTATTTATTAAGCGAGCAGGGCCACCACCCAATAGAGCATTACAATAATCTAGCCTTGAGGTCATGAACGCATGAACTAACTGTTCAGCATTTTGCATTGAGAGCATGTGCCGTAATTTTGATATATTTTTAAGATGGTAGAAAGCAGTTTTACAGATGCTAGAAACGTGGCTTTCAAACGAAAGATTGGTATCAAAGAGCACACCCAGGTTCCTCACTGACGACGAAGACTTGACAGAGCAGCCATCAAGTGTTAGACAGTATTCTAGGTTACTACTTGTGGAGCTTTTTTGTCCAATAATTAAAAATTCAGTTTTTTCTGAATTGAGTTGCAGGAAATTACCAGTCATCCAATGTTTTATGGCGGCTATGCATTCCGTTAATCTTGTGAATTGGTAAATTTCTTCAGGGCGTGAAGAAATATAGAGCTGAGTATCGTCAGCATAACAATGAAAACTAATGCCATGCTTCCTAATAATATCTCCCAGTGGTAGCATGTACAGGGTGAAGAGTAGCGGTCCTAGCACTGAGCCTTGTGGTACTCCATACTGAACTTGCGATCGGTGTGACATCTCTTCATTTACTGCTACAAACTGATAACGGTCGCATAGGTATGATTTAAACCATGATAAAGCAATTCCACTAATACCTACATAATTTTCGAGTCTATTCAAAAGAATGATAAGTACTCCGTGTATGTAGATCGTTCACACTCATCTTCTTCTTCTACTTCTTCCAGCGTGCGTGCAGTTGAGTTCTGTTGACAACTATGTGTCGCTCTGTTGCTCTGATTGGCTGTAGGTCTGTCCAATTGAGTGCAGAGGCATTTTCTTTCCTGGTTTGGTTGAAGCATTCCTCATAATCACGCCCAATGGAGCAGACTCATATTCTGAATAGAATTGAGTATGACGACGTCAGGCTAGAAATTTGTGTGAGGAGAGTATTTCAATGAATAATGCAAGGTGAGTTACAAAGGTTTGCGCTCGTCAATTAACTGGTGTTTATCACCCAAAAAAAGAGTTTAAGACGCTAATGGGCAGATTGTGCAGGTCATTATGGAAATGATCCGGCTATGTCTGTGTTCTTTAATTTGTGCGTGGTCAGTAGATCACACAGAACTGTCCACTCCCACTCCCATTTTTTTTGGAATTGCGCTTTCACACTAATTTGCCCTGTTTAGTAAATCTGGCCCTAAGTGTGTCAAATTAATTTTAAAATCACTTGTTGTCTCTCAAATGATGAATTGAAAATGTTAATTATAAAACAAATACAAATAAAATTAGTTAATGTCTATTTCATGTCAACTATTTATTTCTTCACTTTTAATAGATGACATTTGCTGACGGTACCAATTCGGTGACATGCTGGCTGATGGTGGATTCGGCTCTGTGCATAAAGGAATTCGCGTCATGGATGGTCTCAATGTATGTTACACTTTATAACTGCAAGCTCTTTTAAATTCAACTGTTTTAGGATTAACATCACCTCTGTGCACAAGTTAATTGCAAATTCTTTGTTTTGTTAATCAGGTGGCTGTGAAATTTGCCCGAAAGACACCACACACAAGAGAGATCAGGACTGTGAGTAGACTACGCTGCATTTTTTTCTCTTCTCATTTACTTTTCAATTTATAATATCTTATATTCATGTTAATACTGGATGACAAATGATAGGCAAACTGCCTTTGACTAACAATTTGTAGGCTACATCCCTATTAACCATCCTATTTTCTTTCTTTTAGCCTTTTCACCTCAAACCTCTTCCTTTAGAGATCGCCTTGGCACTCATCGCCAATAGGGGTGCCAGCTGTCGCAATATAATTCAGGTGCTGGACTGGCAGGACTGCCCATACCTCTACGTCATGGTCATGGAGCGCCCCTTACCTAGCATGAATATGGGTACATTTCTGAAACTCAACGGAGGGTACCTCGACGAGCACAGAGCACGGCACATTATGCGGCAGGTTATTTATTGCTGTTACCAGGGCGTTTTCCATCGCAATATCAAGCTGGACAACCTGCTTGTGAACCCGAGCACGCTGGAGGTCAAACTAATTGACTTCGGTGGCGGGGACCTCATGAAGGATTCTGCCTACAAGTCCTACTGTGGTATGTATTATGCACCAGATTAATTTGCTCACTGAGATACATCCTGTACAGTCAAATGCTTGTGTTATAAACATCAGAAAAAAATCTCTTTCCTCCAGGCACAAGACTGTACCCCTCCCCCCAGTTATAGTTCACATGGTCCGTATGTTTTGTGTCACAAGGTGAGATGTTGATCGAACAACAAATGGTTAAAGATAGCAATCGTTCAGTTTAAGGTAATAATCAAATTTCTCACATCTATTTGCACAGAATGCTGCCTTTTCATGCAGGCTTGTCTGCAGCGTGAGCCAGAGCACAGTGATCTTCTGGAGCAGATGCATTGTCATGACTGTTTTTTGTTGGTTTAGCCCATAGACTGTAAAAAAAATATGGACATAGTGTCTGTGATGTCACCCGTAGGTTTCTGAAGAGAGTTTTTGAAGCCTCGTCTGTTGCCATTTTGTCAGTACGTCACTTCCGGGTAACAGAAAATGGGCAAAGAGGCGGGACGTGGGCGGAGCTGAGGTGACGTGATGACTAACAGACAGCAGACAAACGGCAATCCACCTGTCACTCAAAGTGGCCACGCCCTTAATTATGCAGCACTTTAAGGCTTTAATGTAAACAAATGAGTTATAAAAAAATCACCCCCTCACAGTCGTCATGAAAGGCAAAATTAGCCGTATAGACCAAAACCACAATTTTTCCCAGACTGTTAACATGTTTTCTTCTGCTGTAAAGTTGGGCATTTTAACATGAGCTCAATGAGATTCTGCTCCTTCTGGAGCCTGTCTCTAGTGGCCAGTCGATGAACTGCAGTTTAAGTCACTTCCGTATTGGCTTCAAGAGAAACTGAGGGAGGTTGCGGCTTGGTTTTGCCTGATAATCAGTCACAGAATGTAATCAACATGCATGTCATCGATGAGAAGAACATTTATATTGTATAAAGCCTGTTGCACACGGTGCGATTTATAATAGTCCTTTACGTTTGTTCCTTGTCAGACTGTAGGAACATGATCCCCGCTGTAAGCCATGTCACACTGTAAGATCTCAGTTGTCATTAATGTCAGACTGTACGATAGTCAAGGCGCGTTAAAAACGGACGCACGCACGAAAACTTGTCCGGACGTGTTCGGTGACAGTGAGCCGCATTACACACCGGATTGAAATGATGGCTACAAAGAAATCTCTAGCACTCATTTTGGTCATAGTTTGTCTTGAAAAACGAAGATAATTTAATAAAAAAAGAGGCTTCTGGGGCCTATGGCAGCCGCAGCGGCAGTAACACCGCTCGGCTTGCTTCATAAGAGACAGATTCATTTTCCTCTGGGCTCTGTTACAGTAACTAGGTTGGGTTCACAGTATAATACGCAGTGGGGAAAAAAAATAGTTGAGGTTTGGAGACATTTCAACAGTCATTTCAGTGGTTTTCTAGAGATAGATAGCAGTCGGCAGCACAGTGTGACAGCATGAGAAAACTGAGAACAGGAAGCCAGACGTGATGATGAAGGTTGCTCACACTTTTACAGGTGGAGAAAGAGTGGCAGAGAGAAAAAGAGAGACGGGGTGAAGTTCTGGAGGAAACAGCTGTTGGTCGGATGCCTCAGGAAATACAGTGACATAGAAGAAATCGTGCTGCCTCACGTCCTCTTTGCTCTTGATGTCTATATCTGTGCGCAGGATGAAATTTACACCTAACTCCATACCCAATAATAATGACTTTATTCGGATCATTAATTGAACATGTCTGTCATCCAGTCGTGTTCGAGTCATGTGAGCAGTCTATGACCGTCCATCCTGTTGCAGTTCATCATGTGCTGTGTGTGTGGTCCAGTCACGACCTGTGTGCGGTTTCACGTGTTTGGGAGTTCTGTGCCTCTATCTGTCCATCTGTGGGTATTTGTTGCCTGATCCAGTTCCTGAATTCACAGGCTGAGTGAGTAAAGTTGGTTGTGTCCAATTTCTCTGCCAGAGCAAATTCTAAAGCTGGCGTGAGAGGTCAGATAAATCAACAAACACTCACTCGCATATATGTTTCACGCCTTCGCTGCAGGGCCACCTGCAGTCAGGTATATAATGTGTTAGATGCTGGTGTTTGATTAGTCCAATATCCATTAAATAGCACAGAAAAAGTGTCTATGTTAAGAATGGAATACTAGCACACTGTTTACTGTGCAGTATACACTGCTAGAAAATGTCATTTTTTTTAGATATAAATATAGTTATTTTGAATCTAATTTTGTGTAAACACCATAGTCTGTAAAACAAAGATGGACGACACGCCTTCACTTTTTAGTGTTCAAATCATAGACCGTAAAAACATTTGGACGACACGTCTTCACTACCTTCCACTGAAGAAAAGTGTCCAAATATGGCGCTGACATCTTGCGCAGATTCGGGACAGAGTCTGCGCAGTAGAGAGCAGGAATTAGAGCCGCGATATCAAAAGCTCGCCCACACTCTTACAGATGCAGAACAAAGCCCGTGTGAAATAAACAGTTCTGGTAATGTAGAAATTAAAGCTAAACCTCCAATCTCCTCCTGAAAATCCCGAAAAAGTGCCTCAGTGACTACTTCACACAGAGAAGCTGTCAATCTCAGCTGTCAATCATGAGGTCACACACCCTGTTTTTATAGCATCAAATAACTAAAACTAAACTTATTTAAGAAACGAACACTTGAAATGAAACCATTGTGATAAAAACTGCCTAAAATGACAGAAGCTAATTAAGTTAATTTGATTGTTTAGAAGGAGGGACGGGGGTTATGAGCTATACTGGGACCAACCACCAGGGGGCGATCGAGGCGCTTTGGCTTCAGTTTTCAACACGTGTGCGGCAGGCTTGGTTCAAATATGGAGGTGACATCTTGGAGTCCCGCCCACACTCCCGCCTAATCAACAACTTTTTGTGAAATAAACAGTTATTTGTAATGTAGAGTCGGAAATGTAGAGATTAAAGTTAAAGCTCCAGTCTCCTCCTGAAGTTCCTGAAAATGTCCGATAGTGCCTCAGTGACTACATCGCTGTCAGAAGCTGTCAATCTCAGCTGTCAATCATAACGTCCCACCCCCTGTTTTTATAGCATCAAACAACTAACTAAAACCAAACGTATTTAAAGAACGAACACACGTGAACTAACATTAGCGTGATAACTGTCTTTGTAAAAAAAATATTTGGAGTGTAATTTGGTTGTTTAGTTTGTCTATGTCCCATTACATTTCATGGAGAGGGCGGGTTTATGACCTATACTGCATCCAGCCACCATCACCAGATCGAGATGCTTTGGCTTCATTTTTCAGGACTTGTGTGGCACGCTTGGTAAACACCCACAACAGCCCAGAAAGCAAAATAATTTCGGCCCAGATCCGGCCCACATAGTACACATGAAATACCAACGCTATCTCACGACCAATTCGTATGTATTTGTACGATGTGGCTAATTCGTACGAATTTGTACGACCTCACTCGTACGAATTTGTACGTTTTGTCTAATCCCCAGTGACGGTTAAGTTTAGGGGCGGGGTTTGAGGTAGGTCATTCGTACAAATTCGTACGAATTTGGCAACTCGTCAAATACGTACGATTTAGCAAAAATCGTATGAATTCGTACGACTGAGGTCGTACAGATTTGTACGAATTAGCCACCTCGTAAAATATGTACGAATTGCCATGAGATCGGGTTGGAAATACACGATCCATGTACCAGACATGGCCTGGATCTGGGCCGACACTATGTTGCAGTGAGTCCATTCAAATAATGAGTAAACCATCACGGCTGATATCTATTGCATTGCATTGCATTGTGGATGTAGGATGTAGGATGTTCTTGTATTTACTTAATTTTTTTACGTAAGAGAGGCTGTGGATAATTTTTTTATTAAACAGCCATACAATCTGATATGTATCATTTTTTTATTATCATAATCAAAAACACACTGGTTTGTAGCGCAAATAGTGTTACCGTATTATAGTGTCTAGTTATTTACCTATAATGGCTAATTGAATTGCACATTCACAAGAAATAGCTTACTTCCATGCTTTGGCAAGTCTAGCAGGTCATCTGATACTGTACTACAGAAAATAATGTAGTGCGGTATGATTCTGTGATTAAGTAAATACTACAGAAAAAACAAATGTAATTTCTACCCGAGTAAGTTATTTCATGCAAGAATAAATAAAAAAACAAAGTAAAATCTATATTAGTATACTCACTTGAAGCTTGAAGCAATTCAAACGTAAAAATCTAATAAAACCAACTTTCTGATACTGGTGTTCCCATCATGCACTGGGGCATGAATAAATAATAAGGTTGCATTGTTCACTGTTTTCCACACTGTAAATCCGAATAAGTTGGCTAAACTCCAAAAAATGTGTGGCAGTCAGTTGCCTCAAAAGTTAAGAAATGTAAAGTAAGCAGAAAGTGCAGATTTTTATTTTGTAATCACACAAATTCATAATGGCACACATAGTGGAAACTTAGCTAGGAAAGTCTAGCTTTAACTAGCTAATTCAGTAAATGCCACCTTGCTAATTGGTTTCACAATGCTTTGGTAGCGGTAGCATAGCACAGCACTTGCTGAATGAGGGCAGCAATATAATACATTTATCATATATCTCAAACTAAGCTCATGCTCCACTCATCACCATGATGGAAACCCAAAAAACCACAACAGAAACTCTTCTAAACTTGCATAACAAAACATTAAACATTAATCTTGCAACGAAAACCTCCCCATAATTTAACACGATGTTGGCATTTACTGTCCCTCTTGAGTGTCATGGCAAAGCATGCTGGGAAATAGAAATCTTAGCACAATTTTGGTTAAATGTAAGTTTGTCTAAATTAAAAGAAACAAGTTCATAAAACTCAAAACAATGAAACAATTCAGGGGTGCATTTCCCGAAAGCATCGTTAGCCAACTATGGTCGCAAGTTCCGTCGTTATCAACATAGTTCAACCAGTCGGTGTTTCCCGAAACCATCGTTCGAAAGAAAGTTCGCAAACAGCGTCGCAAACTTGTGTGGTTGGAACGACAGCTCTCGACCTGTGGTTAGAAGCAGAGTTTCTTGTTTGCATGACATGTGGACTTAATAAATCCTTACCTTGGGCAAAATAAGCAAGCTGACACTCAGTACAACCGATATCTTTTATTTAGAATACATACAAATGTCAATTATGTCTTTTAGTTTGTCAAGAGATTTAAAGCACCGTTTTTGAAGAGTATGCATGTGCGGACGTGCACTGGTACGTAAAATCGAGCTTGTGATTGAATCGGAGAATAAAGCAAAATAACTGAGAAAAATAAGAATTAATCCTCAGATGCCATGTCTGTAATTTATAGCAAAAAGTCTAGCATTAATTTTATCTCAAACTAATTAAATACAATAAGTTAATACTCCACCACCTGCGTGACATCATTAACCAACGTGGTTGAACGACAGATTTGCGACAATAGGGTTTGGGGAAGCAGTCGTGACTAGCTAGTTGATTTCTTCAACGATGCATCGTACTCTGGTAGTTAAGCAGTGAGTTACGTCGTTGTACGGGAAACACACCCCTGATTACTTAAAATGTGTCAGTTTTGTGAACTCATTTGTTTAATTTGAGTTGGCTCTACTCAAACCAATTCATTATTTTGAGCGTTAGGGTTTACAGTGCAGCTGTATTTACTGTTTTATCATTGCATTTGTTGTTAGGTTTAGTAACTTGCTGTTTTGTGACATACTGCAGTTCATCGACTGGCCACTAGAGACAGCCTCCAGAAGGAGCAGAATCTCATTGAGCTCATGTTAAAATGCCCAACTTTACAGCAGAAGAAAACATGTTAACAGCCTGGGAAAAATTGTGGTTTTGGTTTATACGGCTAATTTTGCCCTTCATGACGACTGTGAGGGGGTGATTTGTTTTATAACTCATTCGTTTACATTATATAAAGCCTTAAAGTTCTGCATAATTAAGGGCGTGGCCACTTTGAGTGACAGGTGGATTGCCGTTTGTCTGCTGTCTGTTAGTCATCATGTCACCTCAGCTCCGCCCACGTCCCGCCTCTTTGCCCATTTTCTGTTATCCGGGAGTGAAGTGCATTGACGCGATGCCAAGATGGCAATGGCCAACTTCAAAACCGCTCTTCAGTAGGGAAGGCCAGCATGTGAAACTGACGTTAACGGGTCATTTACTTCAGATCTCTTTGGGTGATGTCACGGACACTACGGCCATATCTTTTTACAGCCTATGATTCATACTCAAAAATGGTCCAACGAATGTTAGTGTTATTGTGTACCAAGCATTGAGGTCTGAGCGAGTAGCACATTACTTCTATTATGTAGATATGTAGTCTAAACAATATTCACTGTTTTATTTACTTAGATATTCAAAGTTTAGCATAAACTTTAAAAGCATGGCTTAATTCAGCGTTATGTATTTGAGTAAAATGTAGGGTGCAACAGGGCTAAAGGCTCCACGGGGTAAAAGGCGCCTTTGATTTTGGTTTCCTCTAAACCACTTGATGGCACAAAAACTTGCCTCAGCACTTTCCCAAACATCCGCTTTTCAAGATGCATGTGGAAATTTGTCCGATCTTTGATGCGATTACAGAAAGCAGTGCAAAGCTGATTCTGCGCTCATTTGATCTAATATTTGATGTTTTTAAAAATGTTGTAGATTTAAGTAGCAAATAAGAATCGCTAAAATTATTGAATATATTTTGAAACAAAGGTCTTGTTCATGTTTGTCAGTTTTGTTCAAGGTAATTAACGCAACAGTTTTTCAATAATGGAAGAATATGTAAAAGGCACCATATTTAACATGATAATAAACAGCGGCTGACTTTTCCATTTTTTTGACGTGGTTAGATTCAGATTGTAAGTATCATATATTAAGTTGGGTGTCCATCTTAGAGATAATCACCATATTTATAATGAAACCATCATATTTAAAAATGTGATATTAATCATATCATATAATTAGATTAGATTAGATTAGATTAGATTCAACTTTATTGTCATTACACAAGTACAAGTACAAGGCAACGAAATGCAGTTTAGGTCTAACCAGAAGTGCAATAGCAGCAAGTGCAGGATATATACAATGGTTGCGTAAGTGCAGGACATAAAAATGTACTGAATATATATAAATATGTATAGAGAGATGGTTATTACTATAAACAGAACTGAATTTACAGATGAATATGTACAGTGAATATAATATACAGATGCTATTACTATAAACAGAATTTACAGGTGAATATGTACTATGAATATAATATACAGATGGCTATTACTTTGAACAGAATTTTACAGATAGAGGTACACAATAATATGTTTGGCTAATATGAGGAATATAGCAGTGGATTAAAGTAGTGCAATAAATTATGGACAGAGCTATCCGAAAGAAAGTGTAAAAGTGCAGTGGAAAGTGGTTGCATATTACAGTTAGAAGCACGGTGCAAAATGCAAATGTAAACATTGGTACTATAAATACAGTCGGCAGTGCAAATGAGCATAATCCAGTTAAGATATGGTGGTGCAAAATGCAACAGTTGTTACTGTAATAAACAGTCGGTAGTGCAAATAACAAAGTGAATGTAGATGTGAGGTCGGAGAGTTGCAGTTTATGAGGGAAGTGGATCAACGGTGGTTTGAGTTCAGTAAAGAGACAGCTCTGGGGAAAAAACTGTTCTTAAGTCTGCTGGTCCTGGTCCGGAGAATCAGGACCAGGATAATAAAATAATAATAAAAAATAATAATAAAATGTAATTTATTGTTACTACTGTAAAT
>CM042243.1:53794483-53796983 GCA_023566225.1 Romanogobio albipinnatus
AAAATCGGAGTTATATTACAAAAGTCCAGGCTAATCCAAGCATTAGAATTTGATTCATAGTTGCTCTGTTTTTGAACCAGTGTTCATTTTGACCGCATATTTTGATTTAGTTTTAGTCATAGTGTTTTGACTAAAATGCCATTTAGTTTTAGTCATAT
This sequence comes from Romanogobio albipinnatus, assembly GCA_023566225.1. Taxonomy (NCBI): domain Eukaryota; kingdom Metazoa; phylum Chordata; class Actinopteri; order Cypriniformes; family Gobionidae; genus Romanogobio; species Romanogobio albipinnatus. Next base: position 53,794,642 of record CM042243.1, read on the forward strand.
TTTAGTCACCTGAATTGTTTTTAGTTTTAGTCTAGTTTTAGTCGACTAAATATCATAAGATTTTAGTCGACTAAATCTACAGTAGATTTAGTCTCCTAAAATCGAATGAGTTTAGTTCAATTGTAATACATTAAGCAGTTAAGCATCACATAACCGACTGTCACTTGAACTGACATTTTGACATCATTTTGTTTTTGACATTAAAAATACACGAAAGAGCTCAATTCACTTTTTTGTTTGTTTTGAAAAACATCTATATCGTTTTATAACTTTGTATTTCTGTTTTAGTTAGTATATCATGTTAAACTAAAGCTTCAAATAAGTTTTTTCTTCAAAAAAATTTTTTAATTTCAGTTAACATTTATTTAATTTCAAGTAACAAAGATTTTTTTGAATGGTTTTAGTTAACCATTATAACCCTGATACTTTATTTAATATGTGTCAAATACTGGTCTTTCCTCCTGACTATGAATTAAATGGGAATGAAACTAAATACAGTTTATTGTGTAAGCAAAAACGAATGTATAATGCGTGACTTTTAATTATAAACCAGCTGGAAATACACCGGGACTCTTATTTTGAAATCTCGCCTTACTATTGCAGTTGCAGGAGCTCATTCAAGTTCAGAGATGAGGAGATAAAATATGCGTTGTTAGAACCGTCTAAAACACATTACTATATAAACATCGTAAAGTAAACATTGTCATTATTCATCAGCATTAGTTCATAAACAATTGCCTGGCATAAATGTGTGTTATTCATTGATTGTGAGCCGTTCTGGAGCGCTGGATTGGGGATGCGTGAGGCCGTGTTTTCCCGCCGTTAAATCAGCACGTTCAAATCAAATGTGCGCATCTGCTACACAGGACATCAGTTCTGACTGGATCTCTTCCCTAATCGTCCCTCCCTAACATTTTCATCTCGTTTTTATTTGTTGACAAAAATGACAGTTGATTTTCGTTATAGTTTTTGTCATCCAACACTAGTTTTTATTTAGTTATCGTCAGTGAAAAAAGGTAGTTGACGAAAATCAACGAAATTAACACTGTTTTGAAGTCCATAAAAAGTGCATCTGTCCGTCATATAACTGCTCCACACGGCTCTGGGGGGTTAATAAAGGCCTTCTGAAGCGAATCAACGCGTTTGTGTAAAAAAAATATTCATATTTATAACTTTATCAAGTAAACTTTCGGCTGATCGCCTTCTGTGGAAAAGTGTTGAATGTTGAAAGTGAAACTCAAGATGCGTACGTGACGTCATGACGAGCGGACCTGGTCGCGTTAGTCTTTCGATCTGCAGAGGAACTTTCAACAAAATTTCGCTTCAGAAGACCTTTATTAACACCTCGGAGCCGCGTGGAGCAGTTATATGATGGACAGATGCACTTTTAATGGACTTCAAAAACAGAGCAACTATTAATCCAATTCTAATGCTTGGATTAGCCTGGACTTTTGTAATATAGGGGAGAGAGGGCACTACCTAACGCTTTTTGACTTTCTCAGTTTGTGTAAATCCACTTGGGGTTCAGAGTATTTATTGTTTCCCACATTAATTGCACACATGTCTAGTACAATTATGTGGGGTTTTTTTCATTAATGCAGTGTATACTATTTTCTTGATTTTCCCCGAAAGAATGGAAGTGAAATGTGACAACACGCCCCATAGGTGGGGTACATTGTAACATGTGGTGGGGCACGATGTACCATGACCAAATAACAACTTAAAATGTTTCCTGATATAATAAAAAAAAATATACAAGACAAACTAAAATATTTGCCAACAAAATACAATCATTAACTTTTTAAAATAAAATAATGGCATTTTTTAATCATTAAAAATATAAGCATTTTTGAGTTTGACTACAAACACATCGCTAAATACAGCTATACAGCAGAGTTCAAAACATAATAATAATGAATCATTTCTGAACATTAACTCTCAGTCATTATTCACACTTTTCTCATGGTTTCTCAAAAGAATTCATAAAAGTATAGAATATAATGGCATATTTCTAATAGGGGCTCATTGTAACGCACCTCATCTGCGCAACTGGGATTTAAATCGCGGCTCGTGTCTTCTGCTGTTAGATCAGCATTAAAGAACCATCTCAACTGATAAATAACAGATATAAGATTAAAATAATATCGGATTTGTCTTATTTTAAATAAACACAAAAAACAGAGATGAAAACTAGACTTAAGTAAGAAATGTACTTTTGCTATGGTTAAATACATGTTCAGTAATATCTTCCAGAGATTTTTTAATTTTTGCGCAATTTTTTCTCTAAATAATGTTGATATGGCAACTAGTAAATAGTTAGCTAACGCCAGCTTTGTTATATA
>CM042243.1:53801983-53989483 GCA_023566225.1 Romanogobio albipinnatus
TGAAATAAAAATGCCAAAACAAAACAAAGTGGACCAGATTTATGCTGTTTCTCAAATGTCTGTCTACCACTGTAATGCAATAATGAAAGTTAAAGGAATAGTCCACTCAAAAATGAAAATTCGGTCACACTTTACACCTCAAAAAGTTGGTAAACAATATCCCAAAAAATGTAAGGCAATCAGTAACATCAAAACGTTTAAGTTAAGAAATTCAAAGCAGAACAAGCTGATTTTTCATTTTGAACACATTGTAATTGCTCATAACTTGAAATATTTGAGTAAGCTAATTCATACATTTCACTATTATATCATACACTCACCTAAAGGATTATTAGGAGGACCACACTAATACTGTGTTTGACCCCCTTTCGCCTTCAGAACTGCCTTAATTCTACGTGGCATTGATTCAACAAGGTGCTGAAAGCATTCTTTAGAAATGTTGGCCCATATTGATAGGATAGCATCTTGCAGTTGATGGAGATTTGTGGGATGCACATCCAGGGCACGAAGCTCCCGTTCCACCACATCCCAAAGATGCTCTATTGGGTTGAGATCTGGTGACTGTGGGGGGCATTTTAGTACAGTGAACTCATTGTCATGTTCAAGAAACCAATTTGAAATGATTCAAGCTTTGTGACATGGTGCATTATCCTGCTGGAAGTAGCCATCAGAGGATGGGTACATGGTGGTCATAAAGGGATGGACATGGTCAGAAACAATGCTCAGGTAGGCCATGGCATTTAAACGATGCCCAATTGGCACTAAGGGGTCTAAAGTGTGCCAAGAAAACATCCCCCACACCATTACACCACCACCACCAGCCTGCACAGTGGTAACAAGGCATGATGGATCCATGTTCTCATTCTGTTTACGCCAAATTCTGACTCTACCATCTGAATGTCTCAACAGAAATCCAGACTCATCAGACCAGGCAATATTTTTCCAGTCTTCAACTGTCCAATTTTGGTGAGCTTGTGCAAATTGTAGCCTCTTTTTCCTATTTGTAGTGGCGATGAGTGGTACCCGGTGGGGTCTTCTGCTGTTGTAGCCCATCCGCCTCAAGGTTGTGCGTGTTGTGGCTTCACAAATGCTTTGCTGCATACCTCGGTTGTAACGAGTGGTTATTTCAGTCAAAGTTGCTCTTCTATCAGCTTGAATCAGTCGGCCCATTCTCCTCTGACCTCTAGCATCAACAAGGCATTTTGGCCCACAGGACTGCCGCATACTGGATGTTTTTCCCTTTTCACACCATTCTTTGTAAACCCTAGAAATGGTTGTGCGTGAAAATCCCAGTAACTGAGCAGATTGTGAAATACTCAGACCGGCCCGTCTGGCACCAACAACCATGCCACGCTCAAAATTGCTTAAATCACCTTTCTTTCCCATTCTGACATTCAGTTTGGAGTTCAGGAGATTGTCTTGATCAGGACCACACCCCTAAATGCATTGAAGCAACTGCCATGTGATTGGTTGATTAGATCATTGCATTAATGAGAAATTGAACAGGTGTTCCTAATAATCCTTTAGGTGAGTGTATGATAATATAGAACATTTAACATATACCCGTTCTCAAACTAAGCTCATGCTCCACTCGTCACCATGATGGAAACCCTACAGAAGCTCTTCTAAATTAGCATAGCTAAACATTAAAGGTTCCCTGCCACACGTATTTCATTACTTCTGTGGTAATGTCTGAAGTTCTACCATGGACTTGTGTAAAAAAATGCCTTGGTTACCTTGTTTCAAGCCATTCTAGCGTGGAATAGAAAGCCTGCAGGAAGACTTGATTTGCGCCAGTTCTCATTAATATTTAACGAGCTGAGCTGCTTGTCTCTGATTGGCTAACAGCTAGCCAATGAGAGCCTGGCTATACCCAGTGCAACAACTAGAGGAACTTTGTTTACTATTGTCTGGAATCACTGCAGAAATGGCTGCTTTGGGTATATTGCCATTATGACGTTCAGCCATCCTTGCTGTATACGAACACTGTCACTGGGTTAGATTAATTCTGTGGGCGTGGTCTCAACTGGGCTAGCTCATGAATAGTAATGAGCTCAGGCAACACCACGTCAGACTGACCAGCTTTTGTAAATGGCCTGATTTCTTATTTCTTTTCAGTGGCTAGAGCTGACAGAGGAGGTGGCAGTTCGTTTTCACATTCACGACATAACACAAACACATATGGATCTAGCATATTTTTAAAAATACAAGAAAAAAACTGTTTTGTGTGGCAGGGCACCTTTAAAAGCTAAATCTCCCACTTACATTAATCTTGCACACAAAAAAACATTATATAACACTTAATTTTGCCATTTACTCTCCCTTTTGAGTGTCATGGCAAAGCATGCTGGGAAATAGAAATCTCAGCCCAATTTTAGTTAAATTTAAGTTGGTCTAAAATAAAAGAAACAAGTTAATACAACTCAAAACAATGAAACAATTCAGATTACTTAAAAATTGCCCCTTTATTTTCTATATACTAATTTGATTAAACTAATTTGTTAGTTTTAAGTTTACCCTACTCAAACCAATTAATTATTTTGAGCATTAGTGTTTACAGTGTAGTTTAGGGTCCAATTCCCACTGTTAACTATCACTTTTACCTCAATAAACTCCTAATTAATGCTTATTAGTTAGTAAGGTAGTTGTTAAGTTTAGGTATTGGGTGATTATGGGATGTAGAATATGATCATGCAGAATAAGGCATTAATGTGTGCTTTATAAGTACTAATAAACAGACAATATCCTAGTATTATGCATAATAATAAGTGACTATAGTTAATAGTGAGAATTAGAGCCTAAACTAAAGTGTTACCAAACATTCTTTCACCATTTACTCCCCTCATGTCGTTCAAGACCTGTATGACTTTCTTTCTTTTTTTGTTCATACAATGGAAGTCAATGTTTACCAAAACTGAACATTCTTCAAAATATCTTCTTGTATGTTCCACAAAGGAAAGTCGTACAGGTTTGTAACAACATGAGGGAAGTAAATGATGACAGAACGTAGATTTTTGGGCCCTTGTATTGAAATGGCCAAGCATTTATGGCTGTTTTATGTGCAGTATTTTTTTTAAGCCGTCCCCTTAAAAAATGAACACTACATTTAGAGCGAGAGGAATGGACACTTTTCACATTTCCAGGGTTCTCAGAAACGGAAGTTGCCATAGTTGAGAGTGAACTTCTATAGCGGTGAATTGGAGACAACAGTACATTTTTGTATTTCCATTTGCTCCAATAGCAAAAGAAAAATCTGAGTTTATATAAGATAATATAAGATAATAAGATAATATAGCTAGCATTATAAATGTGCATTAATAAAAAAAACTTTTCAAGATTTGCGCATCATCACATTCACAGTGAAAAGGTTTCATATTCCAGCTAATTTTTCATCTAATGCACTGTATCCTGCATGCTCTCAATTACCACGGATAATCATTTTGAGTGTCTGAAAAACTGCAGAACACATTTACAGTAAATACACTTATGATAAAAGTAACTTAAATTGATCAGTAAAAAATGCTTGATACTCGAGTTGTAAAGTTGTCTAAATAGCTTGTTCACACTTAGTGCTACATCAGCATTGAGGCAATGTGTCTATCATTTGTGCCGCTGTCCACTAGGGGGGAAATCTGTGCTCAGATCAGCGTTTGTCCCATGTGTCCAGTCTGAAGGGCTTGTGTGGGTGATGGAAAGCTCTCCTAATTGGCAAGTTTTCAGGGATGTGTCATTGTTGTAAATTGTGATTTTCAGTAATGTGTCCTCTGATCCATGACTGTACTGTTCTGCGGCTTAAACCCTACTGTAATGAGAAATTTAACCTTTGCAACCTGCAGAACTTCACACACACACACACGCACACACACACACACACACACACACACACACACACACACACACACACACACACACACACACACACACACACACACACACACACACACACACACACACACACACACACACACACACACACACACACACACACACACACACACACACACACACACACACACTACTAAGACACTGTGAAATGCATTTATATTTAGACTCACTTGTGTTGTTTATGCAAATTGTATCATGCAATTTTAATGTCAACCAACAGGCAAATAGCTATTTAGTCATTGTTTTAGGCTACTGTTATTGTATTGTATATATTTGTAATTGCTTTTTAGATTACAAAACAAAGACAACATGTTACAACAATACCAACTTATGAGAGAAAGGAAAACAATATATGGGTCAATGACAAATAAGAAAATTTTAATTTTTTTGTAAGATAAAATAATAATAATTTTAAGTAAAAGAGTTTTAAAATGCATTTTTATGTCCAGAAAATGGTGTTGATTCATATTGGTTTTGCAGCTTTTATTCTTAAACAAGATTTCTGATTTTACCACCCAGAAAATGTCAGGTGGTGCGACCATATATTGATTTAAAATAATATACATATACAATATACTTATGAATCATTGTAAAATGCATATCACATGGTAAATTCCCTTTTCTATGTATTGCCCTTTTAGTCCAATTCATATAAACGGACACTTTTCTATGTGTTCAGAACACAATTTTCCATAAGGAGTTTTTATGTTTTTTAAATTTGTTTTAATTATATAATGGTTTGCATTTATATTTCTTACTTCATTTTGCAATTGCAGTGGGAATTTATATTTTTAAATGTAAATTTTTGCTGGTCGCACCACCTGACATTTTAGGTCTTTGAAACACCACAAATCAAAAAGTCAATTGAATTTCAAAAAATGTCTTATAAAGGAAATATTGTAGATCAATTTGATATGTGACATGTATTTTTTTTTTTTTTTTTTTTTTTAGGAAAATAATGAATTCGGACACAAAAAATACATGTCATGTCAATAACCCATATACATTTTTTACATATTACATATTTGAACACCTGAGAAAATCAATGTTAATATTTGGTACAGTAGCCTTTGTTTGCAATTACAGAGGCCAAACTTTTCCTGTAGTTTTTCACCAGGTTTGCACTGCAGGAGGGATTTTGGCCCACTCCTCCACACAGATCTTCTCTAGATCAGTCAGGTTTCTGGCCTGTCGCTTAGAAACACAGAGTTTGAGCTCCCTCCAAAGATTCTCTATTGGGTTTAGGTCTGGAGACTGGCTAGGCCACGCCAGAACCTTGATATGCTTCTTACAGAGCCACTCCTTGGTTATCCTGGTTGTGTGCTTCGGGTCATTGTCATGTTGGAAGACCCAGCCTCGACCCATCTTCAATGCTCTAACTGAGGGAAGGAGGTTGTTCCCCAAAATCTCCCAATACATGGCTCCGGTCATCCTCTCCTTAATACAGTGCAGTCTCCCTGTCCCATGTGCAGAAAAACACCCCCAAAGCATGATGCTACCACCCCCATGCTTCACAGTAGGGATGGTGTTCTTGGGATGGTACTCATCATTCTTCTTCCTCCAAACACGTTTAGTGGAATTATGACCAAAAAGTTCTATTTTGGTCTCATCTGACCACATGACTTTCTCCCATGACTCCTCTGGATCATCCAAATGGTCATTGGCAAACTGAAGATGGGCCTTGACATGTGCTGGTTTAAGCAGGGGAACCTTCCGTGGCATGCATGATTTCAAACCATGACGTCTTAGTGTATTACCAACAGTAACCTTGGAAACGGTGGTCCCAGCTCTTTTCAGGTCATTGACCAGCTCCTCCCGTGTAGTTCTGGGCTGATTTCTCACCTTTCTTAGGATCATTGAGACCCCACGAGGTGAGATCTTGCATGGAGCCCCAGTCCGAGGGAGATTGACAGTCATGTTTAGCTTCTTCCATTGCTCCAACAGTGGACCTTTTTTCACAAAGCTGCTTGGCAATTTCCCCGTAGCCCTTTCCAGCCTTGTGGAGGTGTACAATTTTGTCTCTAGTGTCTTTGGACAGCTCTTTGGTCTTGGCCATGTTAGTAGTTGGATTCTAACTGATTGAATGGGTGGACAGGTGTCTTTATGCAGCTAAAGACCTCAAACAGGTGCATCTAATTTAGGATAATAAATGGAGTGGAGGTGGATATTTTAAAGGCAGACTAACAGGTATATACACCCACAAATAAAAAACTAAATACATTAAAGAAATTAAATGAAGGCCTCCTAGTACAAAACGATCCAATACTTTTCTTACATCTTCTAACATCCTATCTGATATACACCCATTCGTTTTCTGAAAGAATCATAAAGTGGTTCCAAGCATTTTCAAAAGCCTTATATCTACCTTTAATAATACACGTTATTTTCTCCAACGACATATTCATTGCCATCTCCTTTAGCCATCTCCCTATACTTGGTGCCTCCAACTTTTTCCAATGAAGCGCTCTAAGACTTTTAGCTTGTAGAATACACATATAGACAACTATATCCCCCTGGGACCCAAGAATAGACTTTTGTCCACTGTAGTGGACATTATATTTTAGTGAATTTCTCTGACATCATACATGTCACATGTCACAGTCTGGATGTCCTTTAAAGAGCACATTCGGGGCTTTGCAGGGATACCAAATGTTTGGAGGTTTCACCAGGACAACAACTTCTTCTTGGTATTTAAAAACGGCTGACATTAATGTTTAGCACTATTATGGAAATATGATAATATTTTTTAATTATAATTTAAATCAGATTCATTTTCAAATTGTTTGTTATAAATCAACATCTCAGGAAAATGTTATGGGGTTTCTAATATGACTTTCTGTTACAAAACAGGGCATTGATTTCATAAATGACACCAGGATTTAAATCATGTTTATCAGGCATTTTGGAGACATAACAAGTGAACAGGGAAAGAAATTACATATCAATATTCTTATGAAATATTAGATATTATTATGAAAATGTTGCCAATTTTTCCTCCCATTATTACACTACTTTTTTCATTACATGTTGCACCAAGAACACATTAATATGCAAATTAGATGCAGTGAATAGATACATTGTATTGAATGGGAAAATCCAAGTATTGTCATTTTACCCACATATTTAATAAAGTAAAATGGTATATGAATGCATTTCATTATATATTTCATAACATAGTTCAGAATCATCTTTAAATAAAGTTTGTTTACAAAAAAACCTGAAACCTAAAAATTGATTGGTGAATTAAAAATAAATCCCATTGTTTTTGCCTATACATGCAATTTCATGTCATTTAATTTTTTTTAACAACTGAGTCCTGCTGTCAACTACAGAGTACATATCATAACATATGAATAAAATATCATTTTTCAAAAATGTTTTTTTTTTTTCCCCCATTTGTTTCTTATGCTCTAAACAATGTAATGACATAAAAAAATACTAAATTCCAAAAACTTTTTTTTTCACAGTCAAGGCCTGTACACACCGGGACGAATATCGCACGCGCTTATCGCCAGCGTTTTTCGTGACGTTTTTCGGCGCGTCTTGAGTGTTCACACCCAAGCGATTTCCACTGGCGTTGCGCCGAGTGAACGTGCACATTCAGTAGATGCGCTCCCGGTACACAAGGTGGTGCTGCGGCACTTTACGCTTCTGACACTCGCTTGTCACACAGAAGAAGAGGTGAGACAGTATTTACGTGCTTGCCAAAACCATAGATATATTATGTCTATGGCAAAACCATTCACACACTTTTTGCTAACTGGCAAGCAGCATTAGCAGCCTATCTTCTTCTTTGTCTACTTACTACTTCTTCGTCGTATCAGTGTGTGCTCGGCAAGACCGATTTTGTGCTTGAGCACCACCAAGTCGTGTTTTACTGTCACTTCAGCAGCTCCAGGCACGTGAACAAAAGCGCGGATCTCATTGGTCGGACAGTTTTTTACGCGCCGCGTCAAAATAAAAAAACGAACCCGAGGCGTTTTTTTTTAAATGACGCTTTTACGCCTGGCGTTTTACGCGTCGGTGTGCACACTCACATTGGCGCCCATTGTTTAGTCACGAGGCGTTAAACGTCGGCGATAAACGCGCGCGAAAATCGTCCCGGTGTGAACAGGCCTTCAGTTCGGAAGTCACAGTTCGGTACGAGTTCGGTACAGCAGTTTTACAAAATGGCTTTCAATTTATTTTTTATTAAACAGTGGTTTACTGAAAAAGAAAAAAAGTGTCTGTCCTTGAATGAATTAAATTATAACTAAAAGTTTATTGAAGATATTTCTGTAAATTATATAGGGAGCCCTTACTTGCACATTAATATTAAAGGTAAACAACAGAGCCCAAACTATTAGCCTAAATTAAGTTGCTATTTATTTTTAGATATAATAATCAACACTCAAATAACACATTGTATGCAAACATGTAAACTTCACATAAGGCAGTTTTTGCATTAACTTCTAAATCTAATTATACATTTTTTTTTTTCTCCAGTTTGTTGTTGAAATTTAATAATGTATACAGAGTGTCTGTCATTTTCATGACATTTTCATTTATTTAACATGCATGAAATAATCAAGACATCCCTAACAGGTTAAGTAGAATATAATGAATATATAGGCTAACATAGAGCATATATTTAGTGAAAGAGTTGATTTTTCTAGTGAATAAAATTCTGTGGACACCTGAGGTAAATATGATGCTAACATTAAAGTTACATGACACTGTTTAGTTTACAGCAGTTATATTGACGTCTTTCCGCCGTTGAAACACTGATTGAGCGATTACACCACATATGATACATGACAGTAATTTGTAATGTATCCTCAACATACCTTCAGATGATCATTCATGTTTATTCTTTAGTAAGAGATGATCGATCGCCTTAACAGATGATCGCGTTCACACGCGTGCGCGACACACGGCCGCTGGATTTGTGATCAGTGATCAGTCACGCCACATAGAGCGTCAAAATGGCATTTATCGTTTGAATTTCGTGATAAAATGGATTGAATACTTCATATGTTTGTGTGGGAACTCGGATTGAAGTGCTTTCCACGCTTAAAACAAGCCGACTGTTAACTGTTAAAGATTACAATCGGAAACCGTTCGGTACAGGCGTGCACCGAACCGAAAGCCAGTCCTTCCAGTAAAAAGCAGCTTTTTTTGTGATTGTTGCGGGCAAAAATCCTTGATTATGTGGCACGTTTTATTAAAAAATGCAATGGAAAATGCTGGAAAAACATGGCTCAATTTGGACCGATTTCAAAACAATGCATCATGAAGCTTTGAAGCGTTATGAATCAGTGAGTCGATTCATGGTTCGCGATCCGAACCGCTGAATCGACTCACTGATTCATAACGCTTCATGATGCTGTTTTTTGAAATCGGTCAACACACCGGGGAAACTGCTTTGGGTGGTCTTTTGCTGTTATTTTTGTTGGCAAATGGGAATTTGCGCTTCATCATGGTTTCACCGATATCTATGGTTTCAACAAGGGGTTTGCAGCTTTTCGATGACGTTCACGTCGGGTAATTACGTCACTTCAAAACGTTCCCATGGCAACAGGGGGAAATGGCGGCTCTTGTGTGAAGTAAACAAAAAATTTTAAACTTTCTGCTAATATATATATGACTTTTTTGCAACGAAAATGCAGGGATTATGAAATCATGCTAGGCCCGCATATTTTGCACTCGGAAATAGGCAATTTATGCGGCGAAAGTGCGGTGTATTTGAAAAAATTCGGTCCCCGCATGAATATGTGGACTTTGGCTGATTATGCATTAAATCATGCGATCGCATAATCACGTTTTTCTGGAGGGACTGGAAAGCCCTGTACCGAAACGGTTCGGTACCATTACACCCCTACTATTTACACATATTGCAAAGAACTGCTACTTTTACATGGTGTAAATAGAATATATAACTATTTTCACTTAGTAAATAGCATCTACAGCTATATGCATTTAGTGTAAATATTATCTATCTATCATCTATCGCTAAGAAAATGTTATTCATGTATATATATAAATGTCATTTTTACAGTCTCTTACTGTTAAAATCATGATCATTTTTTACAGTGTAGAATTTCAAGATCTCTTCATATTCCCATACACAATGAAAGAAAGTACATGATTTGCATTTAGAGCAGATGTCTGTAATATTTTCATTGACAAAATAGCATAATTTATAATCATTTTCAGACAAGGTTTAAGATGAAGAAGTTCAACCCACACCTGGGATTAAACCTCGGCTTTTATATTAGGAAACCAGACCTGTTGTAGTTTAATGGAGCTGGGCTCTCTCACAACTGCACAACACTTACTACAGGGACTATTCCCTAACTCCCCCTTGTTTTTAACCAATGGCACTCATATTGGTCAGCCATAACTAGGATTATATGCTCCATGTAATTGAAAACCCAGGCCCTTAATAATTGGACTATATTGTGCACACGATTTTGTGGAGAAACTTGTGGTTAAATGATTCTTCAACAGACAAGTTTGAAACAGCAGATTCTGTAATAAATGTGTTTAGTTTACCGTTGTTTCTCACTCTGTTTTGCCCAATCTAATATGAGTGGCTGTTTTTCAGGCCACCTTAACCCCGTGCTGAACCCTGTAGTTAATACACTATAGTTATGATTTTACCATCAATCAACAAGCAGGCACCTAACACACACACATGCACAGCTCCCAGCTCTGCCCTACAATTTAATTGTGCCTGAACCCTCATCAGTTTCCAGAACAATCAATCCCACCCCCGTCCCTCCGTCCCCCCGTCCCCAGCAGGGCTGTGCTCTTTTCATTACACAGTTCAGGCTGCTCTGCAGGTGGCCACGGTGCCTGGTCCAAATCCCCAACCCTGGACCCCCACCATTTGTCACCTATAGGAAAGAAAAATCACAAATGAGATGTCAGTTGTTTCTCCAGCAAAAGGAGGTTTTGCGTCTTATGATTGTCTCTCATGTGTCTATTCTGGAGTGTCCAAAAAATATCTCAAAAATCAGAAGATTTCTTTTCAGATCTTTCAATCTAATGGACATAAGCTTGGGCAATTTACATATGAATGTGCCCGGAGAAGATGGAAAACATACAGAGAGTATCAGCTTTCATTTTTGCTCTGACAGCCGCAAGCAAGTGTAAATCCTGTCTGGCTAGCGCTCTTGCTCTTCACATAATGTTTACGCATAAGGTCAGTAGACGGAGAGTACACAGACTTTTGTGGCTGTTCGAACGCATTCGACATGTTTACACTACAAAAGTAATCCGATCGAATGCGATTTCAACAACCTCTGGAAGTGGTCGAAAGTGGACAAGCTCAAAGTTTTTTAGACCCTGTTTACACTTGTATTTAGGGTCGTCCACTTGTGATGTGATTGTCCAAAATGCATCTTAATATCAGGTGTACACAGTAGAGGTCTACACGGAGCACCTGAGACCCGTGGACCTGGGACCCATACGGGTTCAGGTCTATATTTTAAATGGTCACCCGGGTCTGGGTTGGGTCCCAATCTATTACTTCGGGTCCTTGGTCTGTTTAACATTAGCCGCGTTTCCACCGCAGGAACTTTACCCCGGAACCAGGAACTTTGGGGGGGAACTCGGTGTGTTTCAACCGCAGGAACCAGGGTCCAAATGAAGTTCCGGGTAAATATTTCCCCCTCCAAACGGCCCTGCTTGCGAGGTGGTACTTTTGAAAAGTTCCCGAACTTTCGGGGGTTGGACTTGGGTGCTGAACATGCTGATTGGTTGAGCTCACGCAGCATTTTATTTCAACCGGCATTTTTAAAAGTCTTTTGCGAGGATCGAACAGCGTTCAGTAAATATCAGTCTTACTCTTTCTGTCCGATGGCGCGCGTTCGTCTCAGCCATCTCACGGTCAATGTCCGTAATAGCTGATGATAACATACTTTGTCATATTTTAAATATAGCTTTACGAATACGCTTTAGTACCAGTGCTCGTCTCTTTTCCGCCGTTTTGTTAATGACCTCTTTAGTAAACCGATACATAACCAGCAAAAGCAGCGCTGCTTGCATCTCCTCCACTTGTTATTGTTGCAGACATGTATCGCGCAAAAATTATTACTGTCCGTCGCTGACTGGAAGGAGCAGTCGCGCCGCGCGCAGTCCTACATCACCGGATTTGCCTAATCTTCCCGGTACTTTAGACCGCGGTGGAAACGCAGACAGTAGCAGGTCTGGGGGAGAAAAAGTTCCTGGGAAAAAAGTTCCTGGTACAAATAGTTCCGGGTAATTTCGGTGGAAACGCGGCAATTGTGTGTAATACCTGAGACGATCAAACTCGGAGAACACCTGGCCGTAATCAGAGTCAAGGGGGACGCACACCGGACGTGAAGCTAAGCGCCACGCAGCGCCGCGCCACGTCTTTAAAATTCGAACACATCTCACTACAGTGGTTCTACAATAACTTTATGAAGTGACGAGAATAATTTTATTTTTGCGCACAATTCTCGTCGCTTCATAAAGTTATTGTAGAACCACTGTAGTGAGATGGTCTTTGTAACGACGTCTTACCTTTTATGGGTCTTGAGGGTGTAAAGTGCATTGTGCCAATGGAGACCTTTCTGAGCCATCGGATTCAACTAAAATATCTTAATTTGTGTTCTAAAGATGAACGGAGGTTTATTGTGGAATATGAGACAATCGGGTCCAGTTGGGTATGTGTCTTCCCGCCGTATTTGGTTCCAGCTATCATATAATAGGCGGGTCCAGGTTGGTTCCGGGTACTACATTTAACTCAAGTCTTGTGAACAGATATAATATGATGAGGTTTGATTTAGGTTTTTATTCGCATATAAACACATACACAGAGTGCATCACATATGGTAAACACAGAAGCTTGTGTGCATCACACGCTAGAACAAACCTCATTGGTTCTCGTGCAACTTCCATGTTTACTATATGTAATGTGCTCTATTGCCACGTTCCAGGCAACCTGTAACCCGTGTCTTTCCAACCTTCTACCCGTGAAAGTGCACTGGAGCGTCAGTCAAACCCGTGGCTTCCCACCCGTGAACTCGTACTAGATCGATGTACTCCCAGTTACGAGCTCTGACGTCACATAGCCCGCGAAACAACAACGGCAGCCCCTATGGATGCGGTGTTTATGAAAGTCGTACACTGTGAGAAATAGACTTTAGGACAATACTATGTTGGAATCAAATTAATAATAATATAATAATGATAAATAATAAACACACGATTCCGTTTCCCTCAAATAAGCAAGGAGTAAGCACCTTTGGTGATAGAAATGATTGTAAATGAGCATAAGCCCCGTACAGTCCGCCATGCTTTGTCTAGCTACCACAATTCCTCGCGCTCAGGCAGTTTGGCGTGAATTTGCCTGAAACGCTACAAAGTCGTGAGTCGTGGTTTGAAGTCAAGACTTACGGACTCAAAAGCCTGCCTGGAACGCAGGATATGTATTTGTGTTTATATGTGAATAAAAGCTTAAATCTGTTCATCATATAAAGTGATATCTCTGTACAAGAACTGGATTAAACCACTTGATTTATATGGATTCATTTTATGACTCCTTTATAAAATTTGGATTTTGGTTACCTGGAATTGGAGGGACAGAAATCCTTTTAGCTTTTATTAGAAATATCTTACTTTGTGTTGAAGATTAACAAAATTCTTGGAACAACATGAGGGTGAGTAAATAATGACAGAATTTTATGATGTTGTGTCTGTAGAGTAAACATAAACATCCGAGTATGAGAACAGAAACACATATTTATCTAAATACATCAAGATCCACTAAACAGTCATTCAGTTTGAACTTCTGAGCATACTCACTATGCTAGTGCTTCTGTCTAAAGTGAAATATAGTATAGATTTACCCACCTCCTTGCCTGCATTACTCAGATGAATAATATGAAGACACATTAAGAGGACTAAACTGCTCCATCAGAAAACTTCATTAACACAGTGACCCAAAAAATGATTTGAAAAATATGGATTTAGTTGCAAGAGATAACAAAATATAACACCACGTGTTCAATATGAAGACAAAAAGTATTTGGATGCTTTCTGGCTGTCAAACTATTGTTCATAGTTAATGTGCTGATTAGATCTACACCTGTGGTTACTCTGCTAGGACACCAGTGCCATTGAGATGAACCAACTGCTACGTGTAAATGGTAAATGGACTGCATTTATATAGCGCTTTTAACAGACCAATGGCCATCCAAAGCGCTTTACACATTGCCTCACATTCACCCATTCCCACACCGACAGCGGTGTCAGCCATGCAAGGCGCCATCCAGCTCGTCGGGAGCAGCTGGGGTTAGGTGTCTTGCTCATGGACACTTGGTCAGGTGGAACCGGGGATCGAACCACCAACCTTCCGGTTTGTAGACAACCTACATGAACCACTGAGCCACTGCCGCCCCTGTGTATGTTCAGTTTGTTTTACTGCATTACTTAAAAAACTCATGTAACTAAATTAACTTAACTTTACTGAGTTGTTTCTACTTAAAATGAGTATTGTCAGCTTTGCTTAATAAGTGTTTGTTCGGTCAACTTAACATTGCTGAGTGAAACGAACAAACTGGGCAGTGGATCTGCAGTGTTATTTTATGTTTTTCAGTAAAGGGAAAGATGTTGTTAGTTTATGTTAGTGTTGTGTGCAGTTATGTTGGACATTTAGAGGAGTTTCTGTCATTTTGTGGTTACCATTATGCAGAAGAGTGGTGCCTGTGTTTAGGCTGTGGGCACCACATTTATTGGATGGAATTACTGTTCTCAATCAAGTTATTTTAGCATTTTGTTTCTAAAAATAAGCTTGTTGTTATTTAATAGTTTTCCACTTACACACTGGGAAAAATTAAGTCTGGTACTTTACTTAATATTTTGAGTAACTTATTTAATAATGTTGTTGTACACATGTTTTTTTACAATTAAATGGTGCGTGTATTATCTTGGGTAATGTTTACTAGGCTTTTTAGATGTGTGCCTTTTCGAGATACTTTTTAAGTAAAATTTATTTAAAAGTCTAAACAAGTGGATTTGGCTGTTGCAAAAACACAAATGTTCATGACAGACGCCATTTTGATGGGTGACAGGACTGAATTTGCACTGCTGGCAACCTAACGACACTAAAAAAGGTAAGAATGACATTAAATATGAACTGTTCAATGGTTTGATGCTTTAAATATAGCAAGGATAAAGCTTAATGTTTGTATTGATAAATACTTAAATTTGCCTTGAATTACACAGCTTGGCTAACGCTAAAGGCTAAAGCTAAATTGCTGAATAAAGTCGTTATTTTTGTTTGTTTTTGCGCACAAAAAGTATTCTCGTGGCTTCATAACATTAAGTTCGAAGCACTGGAGTCACATGGACTATTTTAATTATGTCTTTCCTATACTTTAGGGCCTTGAAAGTGTTCATCACATTGTCTATGGAGGGATCAGAGAGCTCTGGGATTTCATCAAAAATATCTTCATGTGTGTCTGAAGATGAACGAAGGTTTGGAACGACATGAGGGTGTATAATTAATGACAGAATTTACATTTTAGGGTGAACTAACCCTTTAAATTGGTGTTCACTTTTCTCAGTGATTATTTTTTTATCAGCTGATGTAATAAGTATGATGTATTTGAATTTTATGTTTTTAACATTGTTCGAAACATTGTTTTAATTAGATGACTGAATTACTGTTCTCAGTGGGTTAAACAGACCAATGGTCATTGAAAAAACTGTTATACAAAAATGAAATACTGTTGCTACCTAGTTCATAAGGTTTTTTTTTACTTGAAGTCTGCTTTATGTAAAGGTGAAAAAATAAGCTACTGTGTTTTGCACTGTTGCATTGTCATTTTAAAGTGAATACATGTTTTGTATTGAGATGCTGGTTTACTGTTTCATGGTAATTTAAAAAAAAAAATTGAAAATACTTAAATTTACATTAAAAAAATGTAGCTTGGAAAAAAGTAACTTAATGTGTGGCTTACAAGGAGACATTTGTAAATATTACTTAAAAGATTATATTGGATATACTTAAAACTGTAATTTACGAAATTGATAAAATTGAGTTGATATTACTTAAGAGTCCAAGTTGAAAACATGCAAAGTCTAATAGGATAAACACAAATAAAATGAGTTTAAAATACTCAAAAAGCTGATGCAAATAGTTGCCTCAATTTTATTGAGTAAAACGGGCGCAGTTTTTTTTACAGTGCACTTGTATACAAGTAGTTCATTTAATAAGGTTAATTCAATCGATAAATGTGTTCACCTAACATAATACACTTTTATAAATTTAACATAACATTATTAAGTAAACTGCACATATAAATATTATGTAACAGTGACAAATTCAAATGGTTTGTATTTACTCAGCTTTATTTTGTCAGCTTTACTTGACTTTCTTTTGTTCATTTAACTAAATTGTTATTTGTAAAAAATTACTCAATATAGTTGTGTGGAACCACTTGACGCTGCTTTTTTAAGTACATTCAACAAATTATTTTTTTGAGTGCATTATGTGAAGAAAAATCCTGGAATTTCTTTTCGACTGAAGAAAGAAAGACATGAACATCTTGGATGAGATGGGGGTGAGTAAAATATCAGGGAATTTTCATTTTGAAGTGAACGAATCCTTTAAGAGTATCTTCAGTTTGGTTTAGTTTTCACTGTGTCCTGTCCCTGCTTTTTGTCCCTGCCTGTTTTCCTTATTTGGTTTCCTTTGTTGTTGATTAGTTCCATGCACCTGTTTCTACCCTCCCTGTGTATTTAAGCCCCCAGTTTCCTATGTTTCATTGTCCGATTTGCTTTATATGTTTGTTTGTTAGTTTGCTCTTGCGATCTCCTGTATGTTACTTTGTGGATTAATAAAGTTTGGATTCTCCTGCGTCATGCAATTACTACAGCTATTTGTATTGACAACTATTTATTTATTTGTTTTTGTTGCAAATTTAATTCACACGATTTTGTACAATCTGCTCATGACCCACTGTGGGTTGAGTTTAGGGGTGGAGTTCACTGTAAAAAAAAATACTACATATATATTAATATTACTTCATTTAATAAATATTAGCTTTTTTAACTGTAAATTTAATTAAATAAAACCAGCTGATTAGGTCATTGAAGAAAACTGAATTTACAATTTAAATCTCATGTGACCGAATACCTTTTTTGGAGCCACTGTATTTTTCAGTGATTTCCAGAGGTTAAATCCTTTGATTCACATTTGAATGTCTTACTCTAAACATTTGTTTAGCTCCCAGTAAAGCTCTCTCTATCTCTTCCTCTGTGTATGCATTCAGGTTCAGCATATGTATCCGTTATTAAGACATATGGCTGCTTTATTGCTGCTAACAATACCAATCAATACTCATGAAGCATGCAGAACCGTCACCTACCACAAATCTCAGGACCTGAGCGGGAACTGACAGTGATCATCTCTCAAACACACTCTCACAAACATCTACTGTGCCTCAGATCCACGATAATTCTGCGCAAGCGGAGAGAGAGAAACACTACACACTACAGAAACTGAACAGCAAGATTCATTGTTGCTGCAGCATTTTATACTTAATAAAGGAAATGGTACATGACTCAAGCTGTCTCCTTACAAAGGGAGCGTGTGTTTCTGTGTGTGTGTTAAATCCATCATAATAGTGCAGCCCAGAGCCGCCATTTTACCTTATGGGTCAGTTATTGTCCGTCAACTGTTGTGTGTGTGAGAGAGTA
The DNA here is from genome assembly GCA_023566225.1 of Romanogobio albipinnatus. Classification (NCBI taxonomy): domain Eukaryota; kingdom Metazoa; phylum Chordata; class Actinopteri; order Cypriniformes; family Gobionidae; genus Romanogobio; species Romanogobio albipinnatus. The sequence goes on from CM042243.1 coordinate 53,819,582, forward strand.
ATGATGAAATCTCTCTGTAGTTCGAGATCAGAGGGTCAGAGGGATGATAGATGCTCACTTCCTGTTGCTCTCGTTGCCAAAGGGCTGCACTTCCTTTTTCTCTCGGGCATGCATGCAATCATATTCACACACACATACTCATTCCCCTCTCACGCTCTCTTCTCTCACACACATCACACACCTCCTCTCAACCCCTTTGTTTATTTTGCCTTTGATGGAGAGATTCATCTCTGGCATGTGTATGTGTGTTTGTGTGTGTGTGGGAACGCACGTATTTGTGAGTCTGTGTGTCTGCTAAATGAATAAAAGCAAATGTAAATATGTGTCTGTGTATGGTAGACTTATTATAAGATAAAAATACAACAGCTGTAACATACAGTGAGGAAAATAAGTATTTGAACACCCTGCTATTTTGCAAGTTCTCCCACTTGGAAATCATGGAGGGGTCTGAAATTGTCATCGTAGGTGCATGTCCACTGTGAGAGACATAATCTAAAAAAAAATCCAGAAATCACAATGTATGATTTTTTAACTATTTATTTGTAAGATACAGCTGCAAATAAGTATTTGAACACCTGAGAAAATCAATGTTAATATTTGGTACAGTAGCCTTTGTTTGCAATTACAGAGGTCAAACGTTTCCTGTAGTTTTTCACCAGGTTTGCACTGCAGGAGGGATTTTGGCCCACTCCTCCACACAGATCTTCTCTAGATCAGTCAGGTTTCTGGCCTGTCGCTGAGAAACACGGAGTTTGAGCTCCCTCCAAAGATTCTCTATTGGGTTTAGGTCTGGAGACTGGCTAGGCCACGCCAGAACCTTGATATGCTTCTTACAGAGCCACTCCTTGGTTATCCTGGCTGGTCATTGTCATGTTAGAAGACCCAGCCTCGACCCATCTTCAATGCTCTAACTGAGGGAAGGAGGTTGTTCCCCAAAATCTCGCAATACATGGCCCCGGTCATCCTCTCCTTAATACAGTGCAGTCGCCCTGTCCCATGTGCAGAAAAACACCCCCAAAGCATGATGCTACCACCCCCATGCTTCACAGTAGGGATGGTGTTCTTGGGATGGTACTCATCATTCTTCTTCCTTCAAACACGTTTAGTGGAATTATGAGCAAAAAGTTCTATTTTGGTCTCATCTGACCACATGACTTTCTCCCATGACTCCTCTGGATCATCCGAATGGTCATTGGCAAACTTAAGACGGGCCTTGACATGTGCTGGTTTAAGCAGGGGAACCTTCCGTGCCATGCATGATTTCAAACCATGACGTCTTAGTGTATTACCAACAGTAACCTTGGAAACGGTGGTCCCAACTCTTTTCAGGTCATTGACCAGCTCCTCCCGTGTAGTTCTGGGCTGATTTCTCACCTTTCTTAGGATCATTGAGACCCCACGAGGTGAGATCTTGCATGGAGCCCCAGTCCGAGGGAGATTGACAGTCATGTTTAGCTTCTTCCATTTTCTAATGATTGCTCCAACAGTGGACCTTTTTTCACCAAGCTGCTTGGCAATTTCTCCGTAGCCCTTTCCAGCCTTGTGGAGGTGTACAATTTTGTCTCTAGTGTCTTTGGACAGCTCTTTGGTCTTGGCCATGTTAGTAGTTGGATTCTTACTGATTGTATGGGGTAGACAGGTGTCTTTATGCAGCTAACAACCTCAAACAGGTGCATCTAATTTAGGATAATAAATGGAGTGGAGGTGGACATTTTAAAGGCAGACTAACAGGTCTTTGAGGGTCAGAATTCTAGCTGATAGACAGGTGTTCAAATACTTATTTGCAGCTGTATCATACAAATAAATAGTTAAAAAATCATATATTGTGATTTCTTGATTTTTTTTTTAGATTATGTCTCTCACAGTGGACATGCACCTACGATGACAATTTCAGACCCCTCCATGATTTCCAAGTGGGAGAACTTGCAAAATAGCAGGGTGTTCAAATACTTATTTTCCTCACTGTATGTTCACATGTTCTGATTTAGGCTTCATTCTCATGAGTTCCCTTTTTCTCTCCGCGTTATTAACAGGATAAAAACTGTTTCTAAAGCAGTGAGAATGGGTAGAATAAAATCCCCAAAAATCCAAACCAGTAAAATAATATACCGGTAATGCAAAAAATTATTAATTAAATGAAATAATTGCAAAGAAAAGTTCACAATTTACTAGCATTTAAATAATCAACAAATGTCACAAAGAGGAATAAAGGACAGTGGTACAAGTGTATTAAATTACAAAGGATAAAATATATAATTAAATATTGACTATAAATACTGAACACACAGAGGCACGCCTCTCTTTCTCTTATCTTTATTGCCATCAGAGTTGAGTTCTCCAGCTCTTCTGCTTTACATCATTGCCATTCCATTGTCCACATTCCTTTCCTATCAGCACACACACACACACACACACACACACACACACACACACACACATACACATAATTGCTCTCACATACACATCACATAATTACACTTGCAGGAACACAATCTCAAAGACTGGCATGCTCTTGCCTTTGCTTACATCAGAAGGTCAGTTTCTCAGACTTTCTTAGACCGCTGTGTGTGTGTGTGTGTGTGTGTGTGTGTGTGTGTGTGTGTGTGTGTGTGTGTGTGTGTGTGTGTGTGTGTGTGTGTGTGTGTGTGTGTGTGTGTGTGTGTGTGTGTGTGTGTGTGTGTGTGTGTGTGTGTGTGTGTGTGTGTGCGTGTGTGATGTGTGTTGCAGTACCCCTTGCCTCCAGTTGGGGGAGTCTGTCATCATGTGTGTGTTCACTGTGCCTGGGAAGCGAGTCATTCTTTTAAATAAACCTTTCTGTTTCAGCCATGTCGTAAATTCATTCTCTGTAAATTACTGTTGTTTCCCTTTATGTTGTACTATGTGTGTCAAATGTAGTGATGATTGTGGATCCAAGAGGTTACACTTTTTTAAAATGTTCTCTTGATATCAAAATTATCCAGTGATTTATAAATAAACGAACGTTCGACTCTTTTAAAAAAAGAACCGGTTTCCGGTCTGACATCCCCACATGCTATAGGAGATTGTACTGTACGCCTGAATGTAAAAGGATCTTCCACAGACTACTAAAAAATATAGGCCAACTTGTACATAATTCCCAAGTTCAACCTCGAATGATTTGTGTTCTGTAAAGTAGGTTTAACTCAAGGCAAATGACTGTCAAATATTTGCCAGGGAGAAAGTGAGAGTATATGTACGTGCTGTACCTAAAGTGAAGAACGATGAGGAAATGCTCTCTTAACCATCCCATCTCTCTTCTACAAGTCTAGGATATATGGAGTGCAGTATTCACAGTGAAGTTCGTGGTTTCAGATTAAACTATTCTCCTCAGTCAACATTGCGCTGAATTAACCAGAGTTTTAATGTGTTTAATGCGGAGGTCCTTGGTTCAAACAGTCTGCACTCAGTAAACATCAGGCAGTTTGGAGCGAATACAATATTTGGATAGTCAAATGGCAAAATTTTGCATACTGTGGCATTATATTAGTATATTAGTGTCTACACTACACACTATATTGCCAAAAGTATTGGGACACCCCTCCAAATCACTGAATTCAGGCGTTCCAATCACTTCCATGGCCACAGGTATATAAAATCAAGCACTAGGCATGCAGACGCTTCTACAAACGTGTGTGAACTCAGTGAACTCAAGCGTGGTGCCGGGATCGGTTGCCACCTGTGCAATAAGTCCATTCGTGACTACTAATTTCCTCACTACTAAATATTCCACTCTCAACTGTTAGTGGTATTATAACAAAGTGGAAGCAATTGGGAACAACAGCAAGTGGTAGGCCACGTAAAATCACAGAGCGGGGTCAGCACATGCTGAGAGTCACAGTGCGCAGAAGTCGCCAACTTTCTGCAGAGTCAACAGCTACAGTCTTCCAAACTTCTGTGGCCTTCAGATGAGCTCAAGAACAGTGTGTAGAGCTTCATGGAATGGGTTTCCATGGCCAAGCAGCTCATCCAAGCCTTACATCACCAAGTGCAATGCAAAGCATGGGATGCAGTGGGGTAAAGCACGCCGCCACTGGACTCTAGAGCAGTGGAGAAGTGTTCTCTGGAGTGACCAATCACGCTTCTCTGTCTGGCAATCCGATGGACGAGTCTGGGTTTGGCGGTTGCCAGGAGAACGGGACTTGCCTGACTGCATTGTGCCAAGTGTAAAGTTTGGTGGAGGGGGGATTATGGTGTGGGGGGGTGTTTTTCAGGGGTTGGGCTTGGCCCCTTAGTTCCAGTGAAAGGAACTCTTAATGCTTCAGCATACCAAAACATTTGCGCTTCTCAAATGCGCTTCTAGAAGAATGGTCAAAAATTCCCATAAACAATCTCCTAAACCTTGTAGAAAACATTCCCATTGAAGTTGTTATAGCTGCAAAGGGTGGGCCAACTCCAGGCCCGGACTGGCCATCGGGAGCACTGGGTGAATTCCCGGTTGCCTGGCAACTGATTGAGCCTGCTGCACTCTTTCTTTCTTTTTTTCTAATAAATTATTTTAATTATAATAGTATTGCCTTTTTAATTATATATAATTGCCCCAATGCACTAAAGTGGTAATTCCCGAATTCGGCCTTCGAAAATAAATAGATAATAAATCATGAAACGGTTAGTCTTGACTGGCAACCCTACGATTCAGCTCGTGTGAGCTCTGCATTTCTGCCAAACCGTTTCGAACAGAGTAATAATCAGTGCGACGGACTCGAGGAAGCTGCAGCATTGAGTGAAAGCTCTCCTCTTAAAAAAGAAGGAGCGAAATATTACTGACCTCTTCAAATGCAGGTCAGTTTCACCTGTAAAAGGCTACTGCGGGTTTGTCTTCTTTTGTTAGCAAATGTTAGCAGTAGCACTCCATTACTATCGCATTCAAAAAACTGTATGCTAAATTACATAATTATTATCTATTGTAAAGTTACAGTAGTACATCCTTAATACGTTTGGAGGGAGCTATAGGGCAGACAACACAAAAACATATTTGTAATAATGCAATAACTTGTTCAGTATTATGAAAGATATTGTCATGATGTATTTATTATTGTACTAATTTTAACATTTAAGCAATTTAGATTTGTTAAAATATATATTTGCATGAAATAGTTTTGTTAAATATTAGATATTTAAGACATTTTAAGATAACATTTCTTAATGTGATACTTTGAATTTACATAAAATACATTTTGATTCTGTGCAATCAAATTACAATGTATGTTTTTAGTTAGGTTTTTTTTGCAACGACACCTTCCTAACAATAGACCTGCTGAAAAACAAGGGAGAGAGTCGAGATATCAGGGAAAATGACGATAATTAAAAGGAAAAGGGCAGTGAAGGTGCAGTTCAAGAGAGAACCTTTAAGTACTTTGCATGGCCTCAGCCTAAGGATTTAAACCTCTTTTATGTGATGACGATACAAAAAATATGGTTCGTATGGGATGGCCTGGATGGGTGTGACATTTCCCGACCTTAAATTTTGTCCCAGTCCGGCCCTGGCCAACTCCATATTAAACCCTACGGATTAAGAAAGGGATGTCATTAAAATTCACGTGCATGTAAAGGCAGACGTCCCAAAACGTTTGGCAATATAGTGTACATTGTGATATGATAGTGTTTAAATACTATAGTCATAGCCTATAATAGTTTTTAAATGGCACTGTCTATTCAAATATTATATGTTATTACAATCATAACACTGTCAGTATAAAGTGTTGATTATTAAAGTAATCCTATATAATCTATATCTTGCTTAACAGTCCAATCTGCTGTAGTGGGGAGATTAACTGAATAATGCTGCATGATTCAAACAAGGCTATTATAAATATGTTTTAGCAATGCAAACAGCATGGCTACTTGTAACTTATTCAGGGCTCAGCAATAAAGACGGCCTGAAGAAAGTATTCTGGGCTAGTTGGAGGACCTGTTATCACTGCTGATAATCAAATGCTTTTTTCTTTTTCTTTTTTTTGCTATTGTAGAGCAATGGTGTTGTGATTTAGCTATGGCAAATATGCTGTTTCGCTGGCTAACATACTTAAACACAATTATATTTTGCACTGGATGCTATTGTTGTATAAACTCATAATTGCATGGTAGCATTGACTTTGTGCTTTTTTAAAATCTAATACATTTGTATTTAAACAAAAACTTAACTTTCAGGAAATGTAAAAAATATATTTAAATTTGAATAACTTAGTTAATAATTTAAGTTAGTGCAAATAAATGCAATTGATTCAAACTGCTAATATAATAAAATATGAAGGGAACATGGCAGTGAAAATGTAGATGCCGTTATTGATGAGCCTGACTTACTGCTTATGACATGTTGATAGGAAGTATTTGGAAATGCTTGTTTATTGATATACAGTGGATGGCTATTGAGCTGTAAGCAGAGACGAGCAGTGAGCTGCTGTTTTAGCAGTCCCTGTAGTGCACTTATCTGGCCTATCTTACAAAAGACAACAATACGAGTCAGTTTGTTGTTTCAGTAAAGTCTATCTTGACCAATACCACATGACATTTCCTCACAACTCAACTCATTGCACAGTTAATAATTCCTGCTTAATCCTGCCGAGCCAAAATATATCTATCGTGTGTGTGTGTGTGTGTGTGTGAGTGAGAGTGTGTGTGTGCGTGCTTCTCTTGTCAGAGCAGACAAATGATGTGTAAGTAGAGATTCTGTACACAGTGGCAGACACACATTCCCCATCCAACACACACACTCAGGCTCAAGTGTTGCTGAAACTACAACTGCAGTCATTTTGTGTCACACTTTGTTTGATTCATGTCTGATTTACACTTTCCCCCTTTAATATCTACAGTAGCAAGCTGTCTGAGCATCACGTCTATCCCAAGCCATCATCATCATATAGTCCAGCTCTTTTAAAAGGAATGTTTTTGTTTTTGCCGTTAAGAAAATAACCCTTTCCCCCCATAATAGTTTAAAGAAACACTAAAAAGAACATTTCGTTCAATGGAAATGTTACATGGATGTTTTCATGTACAAAAGAACCTATATAAAGATCTGTAGAACTGTATTGCATAAATTATGACTATATTGTGGAAAAGTTTTATTAAAGGGATAGTACACCCAAAAATGAAAATTTGATGTTTATCTGCTTACCCCCAGGGTCTAATACACCACTATGTCCAACCGCCTTGAGCGCACGATCACTTCTGGTAAGTGAGGTCTGTACACAATTTGGCGTAGTTTACGCAAGCCCCAGAAGTGATCTCTTGAGTATATCTCTACGCCAGGTCGTGTACAAACCTCACTTACCGGAAGTGATCGCGCGCTCAAGGCTGTTGGACAGGCCCGGTTCTAGGCACCTATAGAAGGGTGGGCTGGCAGATATCCCGGGTGGGTGTTTTTTTTTTTCGCGACCCATATACTATAGGTCTACAGCCATTTACATTCAAACAAGTCAAGCCAAGCATAAGAATACTTGTCTCTATTATCCATTAAATCACTAGATGGCACAAAAATTCAGCTCAGCACTTTTCCACACAAACGCTTTTGATTATTGATGCATATTCGCAATGCAAAGTTTATTCTGCACTAATTTGATAGCTAGAACTATATATGGGAGGCTAATTAACCGGTTAACCGTTAACCAACAAGAATTTTAACCAATTAATCGTTTGGTTGGGAAAAAAAAACACCAACAGGTAAGTCACATGTAAGTCACATTTGATTGCATTCAGAAAGAATACTGGTAAATAAAGTGAAAAGTTATAATGTACTACAAACATTATAAATACTACAAACATAGCTATAGGTTATTTTAGTTCCCCTCACTCCACAACAAATTTTAACGAGTAGGAATATGGTGTGGCCCCTTTAAGAGCAGCGCGCTCCCGGTTGAACTTTTTTTATTTTCTGTTGCTCAAATCAAGTTTTTTTGTTTATTAAGTAACGCTGTGGACGGTATAGCGTTTGTGATGGACTGTTACGCGAGATTCACAGGGAATAAAGTGGAGCTATGAAATGTCCATTGCCTCCGTGTCTACAACTCCAGTTAAGTGAGCTATCCCGATTTTCCTCCGGACACAACGCATTACAACATACTTGAAATTTAACGGTATTCAGAACAGATCAAGAATAAAAAAAATAAAAAATAAAAAAAAAAATATATATATATATATATATATATAAGTAGCTAACTATAAAGCCAAAACGAAATCATTTAATGAGAATCTGAAAGTAGCGTTAGGCTCACGATTATTTATTATAGGTTTTGGTCCCAATACTGATGGAAAAATCATCCTCTTCACATGCGCTTGGAAACACAGTCAGTCCTTCCAGAAAAATGCGGCTTTTTTTTGTGATTGTTGCGGGCAAAAATCCTTGATTATGCGGCATGTTTTCTTAAAAAAGGCGATGAAAAATGCGGGATATTTATGCAATTTTATGCGATGAAATTGCGGGAACTTGCAAAAACTGCGGTTTGATGAAAAAAAGAAAAAAAGCACTACATCACAGAAAGTGCTGGGAATATTTAAGTTCCCATCTTGTTTTATGGAAGACCTTAATAAACACATGGCTCAAATTTACAAAACATTGAGTCAAACAAGTTCTGTAGCTTTACAAAAGGAATATGCTACAACTTCTGAAAAATGAATAAATAACTTCCTGTTTTACAGAGGTAGCTTTACAAAACAGACATTTGAGTGCTTCGAATGCACAAAGTGCAATCTCTTTAAGTTAGTTAGTTCATCCAAAAATGTAAATTCTGTCATTAATGACGTCCCCTCATGTCGTTGGACACCCGTCAGACCTCTGTTCATCTGTAAATAACGACTTATATAGTGATGACCGATTTCAAAACACAGCATCATGATGCTATGAATCAGTGAGTCGATTCATGATTCGGATCGCGTGTCAAACTGCTGAAATACGTGACTTTGGCGATCCGAACCGCTGAATCGACTCATTGATTCATAGCGCTTTTGAAATCGGTCAACACACCGGGAAACTGCTTTGCGCGTCTTTTGCTGTTATTTTTGTTGGCAAATGGGAATTTGCGCTTCATCATGGTTTCACCGATATCTATGGTTTCACCACGGGGTTTGCAGCTTTTCGATGACGTTCTTGTCGGGTAATTACGTCACTTCAAAACGTTCCCATGGCAATAGGCGGAAATGGCGGCTCTTGTGTGAAGTAAACGAAAATTTTTCAATTTTCTGCTAATATATATGTGACTTTTTTTGCAACGAAAATGCGGGGATTATGAAATCATGCTAGCCCCGCATATTTTGCACGCGGAAATAGGCAATTTATGCGGCGAAAGTGCGGCGTATTTGAAAAAATGCGGCCCCCGCATAAATATGCGGACTTTGGCTGATTATGCGTTAAATCACGCGATCGCATAATCGCGTTTTTCTGGAGGGACTGCACAGTCGAGCTTACGCTGAATGGCATGAATTTTAGGCTACTACTGACTATTTAAACTGAGCTGTGTAACTTTTTATTGTTAGGTGTTAGGTGTTAATGTTAGTGAAGTGAAGTGAAGTGAAGTGTAGTGTGAAGTGACGTGTGGCCAAGTATGGTGACCCATACTTGGAATTTGTGCTCTGCATTTAACCCATCCAAGTGTACACACAGTAGTGAACACACACACCCGGAGCAGTGGGCAGCCATATTGCTGCGGCGCCCGGGGAGCAGTTGGGGGTTTGGTGCCTTGCTCAAGGGTCTCACCTCAGTCCACCGACAATTCCTGCCTGACCTTTGGGTTGCAAGTCCGACTCTCTAACCATTAGGCCACGACTGCCCTAAAGTTGGTTGACTATTTTATTTGACTATTTAGGTTGACTATTTTATTTTGATAATGAACTGACTGCGATGTCAAGTTTGCAATGCTGGAATATTGTGTGTGCGTGAGACACCCGCGCGAACGAGCAGAGGAAACATAAAATACTCCATCATTTTGGTCATACAGATAATAAGAGTAGGACATCGTTCAAAACTGCAAAGTGTTTATTTACATGGTGCTATTGTAAAATAAAGAAAACAAGATGTGCTTTGTGTCGTCTGGGTTTCCTTTCCGCCGCGCCTCAAAAAAATCCATGCAATAAATGCACGTTCTTAAATGAGCAAGTTTTTAAAGCTAATTTAAAATTGGCATGAATAAAAAATCTAATCAGAGCTGCATATTAATATTTACAAGAAACATATTTACGAATACAACTTCTCTCGTAATTACCTTAATAGCACGCAAATATTTCTGCCCGTTTTCATTCGTGTGACTGCAGCCTCTGCTTTTTATTTAATAAAATAAATAAATTCTGGTGTTATTTTTGTGATTGTTTGGGGCATTCTACAGCCCTTCATCAAAACTTTAAACACAGAGCCCATCTCAGATTGTTTTAATCAATGCACAAATAGTAAAAACCAATGAACACTATCAGTTCCTAAATTCTGATTGGGTGGGCAAGGAAGGCGTTTGGGTGGGCTCAACCCACCCCTGCCCATGCCTAGAACCGGCCCTGCTGTTGGACATAGTGGACCCTGGGGGTAAGCAGATAAAAATCACATTTTCATTTTGGGTGAACTATCCCTTTAATGGTTGAGATATTTGTCAGTAGAACTATAACTTATATACTGCTCAACCATGTAGAGCAATGCCATGGTCATGGGGTTGATTCCCAGGGAATGCATGAACTAAACTAAATAAAATGTATACCTTGAATGCAATGTTTGAATATAAAAGCGTCTGCCAAATGTGTAAACGTATACATTTGTCAGAGCTTGAATTTGCCACCAAACTGAAGCTTTGTTCACCTAACAAAGGTAATCATGGTCTATAGCAATATGTTTTCTGTAAGGATCAGAATCAGGAATGGCTTAACAAAAATATTATAAAAATGATTACTGCACTTCTTGTGATGTGTCTCACAAAAGAGGAGATGATTTGTTTCAAAAGATGTTGTCGCATCTCAATAGTTTGAGAAACGCTCTCTCAAAAAAAAAAAAAGAGTACAAAATTGTACCTTTTAAGGTACAAGTGGCCGTCACTGGGGTGGTACCCTTAGTTTGGTCCTAGAGAGCTGATGTCCTGCAGAGTTTAGCTCCAACCCTACTAAGCCACCACAGTATAAAACTCATGGCTCCCAGCATGCATTGCATTAAGTATGTCACCATTGTTGAGGTTCATATGCTGATTCTTGATATCTGTGTGCGTCTAAACTTTTTTCCCCCATAATGTATTTAAAAATAAAATTTCAGAATGTCTGATCTGTGGCAAAGTATTGTTGGTGAATATTATTTATTAAGATCTTTAGTCAGTGATGAGTTTAGTCAAACATTTTTCTTCATGATAATTTTTGTTTATGGCTTCTTTTGATTTGAACAGATTATGTGTTTGGTTAACACTATCAAAAACCACAAACGAAACATAGAAAGCCAAGAGTCAAACTGCCCAACTAAATGAAACACTGATCACCATAATGGTGACCAAACATTTTCAATAAAACATTTAAACCTCTGTTAATGCTCAATAAGAGCTTCTATAGACGTCTTTCAGGGTTGGAGCCAAACTCTGCAGGACTGCGACTCACTAGGACCGAACTTGTCTACTAAGTAGAGGAAAACTATGGTATAATTGTACCCTAAGGACCAACTGTGTACCTTTAAAGGTACAGTTATATGTTTTGTTCCCCAAGGAACAAAATTGTACCTCCACTGTACTTTTTTTCTGAAAGTGTACTATATAGTAGGTGACAAACAGTATGTGAGCCAAGTATTATGTCTGAATTCACAATACTCATAAAACAGTAGGTGAAAAGTACCCCGGATGACCTACTACTTCCAGCAGGATTCTGAAGTGAGAAAACAATGGACATTTTATTATCCCATAAAAATCTAACTGTACCGCTTTTCATGCACCCATGGTTTGGCCCGCACAGCAGTTCACCTCAAATCTGACGACGCATATACATCTATAATATGTTTTTCCGAAAATAATGTGAAAAATAGAAGGACAGAGTTTCAGAGCCAATGTATGATTCTGTCGGTGACACATTCTGGCTTCCCCTAAACTTTGCTCAATGCGAGTGCCTTATGACCAGTCATTTACGCCGTCATCAGTGTTGAGCGCAGGCGAGACCTGAACGTCACATGTTGCTATCTATGTTTAAACTAAAATCATTTAAGCCTTGCCAATTTGAGCATTCAAGTGCAAAGAGACGCAAAACATTTGTGTGCACTCATCTCAAGCACGCACATGTAAAGCCGTGTCTCAGACAGCGCTCAAATATTTCTACCAGAAAGACTCGGGGGGGCAAGATAACATAACAAAGACATTTATTTATTAACAGACCAGCAATGGAAAGCAAAATAGAGTATGATGAGGTTCTTTGGCGTAGGCCCCATCCATAGCTCACATTCAGAGGGTAACAGACTCTGCATTTCCTGGCTGGAGATGAAGGCAGGGGCACAGCCGACCCCCCGGGAGGTATGGGCAGGGACCATCCTGGTGGTGATGGGGAGGATGGGGGTGAATGTTGGTGTCATCATCTGCAAAATCAAACATGTGAAAGTACCAATCTTTTATACTCCAAGTGTTAGATAATTTTTTAATTGATCTAACCATAATGAGTGACCTAACATCTGAGTCTTCCTGGCAGAACTTACTCTAGATGTGCACGTCTTAGAGAGTATCCTAGCAAACATAGTAGGTTATGCAGGGCCGTTTTTAGGCATATAGGGCGCCATCAGTGGTTGAGTTTGCACCAGTAAGCGCATATCTGGCTCTAGATTTTTGTTTGTAAAGGGTGTCACGGCCACCCTAAAATGTTATTGTCGTACCAACTAGTTCCCCCACACTACTGGATCAGAGTACTGTCAATCTGACGATTCCTATATGCCATTGTATCAGAGTACTGTCAATTACTATTAAGAAGTTGACTATGCTACTACTATGACTATGCTACTACTACTACTACTATATACTACTATGAAGTTTGTGTTTGGAGCGCTCAACAACACCTTTAGATCAAAGAGCTCGATCAATGATTTGGCAAGGTAACGCTTTTTTAACCATACAATAAATCTAAATTCAAACTAAAGGCCAATAAAAAAACAGGTACAGTAAAAAGTTTACAAATCTGTGTTTTGTTAGGGCAGTATTTGTGGCAGTCGAGAAATCAGCAGATAGCATGTGTGTTAGAGGAAAAATTGCAAAAAAAACTGCACAGTTCATGATAAAGTGAGTATGTTATATTTTGACTCTATAAAGCTTTCTTCTCTTACTTGCACCTCCAAAAGGTTTTTGCACCAATGCATTGTTAAAAGAATCAGTGTGTTTTGTAATTGTCCCTTATACAACTTTAACAGGCAATTTAAAAATGGTATAATAAAATGTGCTAATTCACCACATTAATACATCATTTATTAAATCACTATGTCGAATTTTATACATCTTTACGGATGGTGTTAAATCGAATACTTAATAGTGCTCAATGCAAGTCACATTATTTAAAGGGGAAGTTCAAGCATCAATGAGTAGCAAAAACTGCACTGAATCAGTATTTTATCCTTTTTACTTTCATGTGATATGTAATAATAACACATAATAATTAGTTATTTCTGAGAACAATTTCTTTGCAACTAGGGATTGCAAAAATTAATACCAGTAATAACAATGTTGCTTTTTAAAATTTGACTGGGGGCATCCCAGGCTGGTTTTCGCCTATAGGGCGTCAGAATGGCTAGACACGACCCTGAGGTTATGTCTTAAAACCCATTTAAGCCCACCGGTAACTATAGTTGCCGCAGTGTATAGTTGTCATTTTCCTTCTGTAAGTATTTTTCTTGATATTATCCATGTTTTATATCTTAATGACACGCAACAACCAAATAAAGGATTTCAAGAAAAAAAAAAGGTATTAACTTCCTTCCTGTCACATGAGGCTGCCAACTTCCTACCCCTACTTCCAAGAAACATAGCGAAGGCAAACCGTCCCAAAGAAAGGTTATTTTCATGTTACTAATAAGTATTTTTTGTTGACATTAACCATATATATATATATAATTATGAAGGTCTCTAGAATCATCCAAACAAAACAAATCTTACAACATATCTATAGTTTTTAGTATACTTAGTCAAAAGTCCAAGGGCAAATTACTTGTAAGTACATGTAATGGGGAAATGGGGTATACTTTGTTAACAGGTTAATAAATCAAGGTTTTTGGTCTTGTTTAGTGCTTTTTGCTTTCATAATATCCCACCTAAAACATAACTTAACCCTTTAACTGACAATCGGTCAAGGACGCTAATTCTTTTTATGACTACTAGCTTATGATTCCATTATAATGTGGAAATTCAGACAAGTAATGAGTTTACATTTACATTATTATATGAAATCACCTATTACAGTCAGCCATTGAATACTATGGGACTTTTTTTTGTTTGTTTGTTTTTTTTGTTATATACATGTAATTTTTTCATCAATCTATTTATTTATTTTCTTGTAACTTTTTGATACACAATGACCTGTTGGGGCAACTTAATGGCTGCACTTTGTTACACCTTTTTAAGACAAATGTATTTGTTGTTTGTTGTGTTTTTATATTCAAAAGATTATAAGATGGATGCAGCTTTTTTTAGTTTGGATCGAATGTTCTTCAACTTTTATACATAATACATGTGTTTATGAATAAAGATTGATCTGTTGAAAGAAGTTATTTTGAGTTAGATGCCAAATGTTCTCCTCCTATTTAAATTTGACATCGAAGGGGTGCATACAACATATTTGCCCACCGGCAACTATAGTTGCCGCACATTCAAATACGATTTTCAAGAAGAAAACGAAGAAAAAAACATGACTATAAGCATGAAACCATTCAGAAAAATGTGGGCACAAATGGGTTAAGTGAACCTAAACAGTCGAGAAAGAATGCACGTGTATCAGTATATTAGATCCGTGCATTATATATTAACGTGACAGCAGCCTAATATTCCTGCTGTCTGTATGTGATTTTAATGTATATCAAACAACAAAAGACATGGAAATCACTCATTGCTCTTGACTGAATAGCTTTTGTAAGTTTAATAATGATTAATCTTTATTTAATGTATAAAGTGAAGATTATATGCAATGTTGTTTTACATTTGATTACTTCATTCAAATGTTCTGTATTTAATTTGCATCTTTGCTCTATTGTATTTATTTGTGCTTGTAGTTTGATTTGCTCTTAGTTTCTTTTTTTTATTTGACAGCAGTCTTTTTTCCCCCTGAACATAGCACACTGAAACCGTGACCCTAAAACCGATAAAAACCGAATGGTGAGTAATTTGAACTGTTCCACCCCTATGTTATTTCGAACACAGCGAGTGTCACTGAGCTGCTATGTTGCGTGCGGAGCAGACATGGTGTAACTGTTCAAGGGTTTCATGAGATGAAAAATACCTATAAAATTCTTCAAATTGACTCATTTCTGAGTTACAATATACATGCAGACACTCTTATGTGCATAGTCATTGAAATATATGCATGCACACACAAAGACTGTAGAGGTAAATGATGCCATTTGTCTCCAAGTGTCTAAATCTGGGTCAAATCGCGGTCTGCTCTAAACCGCCTGCGCGGTCATATACAGTCCGACACATACGTCTGATCTCACCGCACTGTAATGTGATCCACTTCTTGCCCCACACCGATCCAAACACACATCCCCTGCAGGATGGGTATATTTAACCCTCGCCGTCTCCTCGCATTACTGCAGCCATTATCTGTTAGTTAAAGGCTGGGAGTGGTGTGCAGGGTGCTCTGCCTCCCTGACCAGCTGCTGAACCCTCGCACACTCCTGGAAAACACGCTTGGGCCGCACTGCTCGTTTGTCACGCAGTACACTGACAGTAAAAGGTCATCGCCTCCCATCGCTGCGAGCCAGAAACAGCGGCCTCCATATTACCCAGCACAACGGATTTGTTTAAGACTGGGAAGACAAACGCACACATGCACGCACGCACGCACGCACTCAGAGCTTTATCTAATCTAGGCCACCTGTCTGTGCATCTACCTCCCATGGCGGCGGAGGACGTGAAGTGTAGATGTGCAGACGCTGCGTAACAATGCACAGCCTCTTACAGTCATCTGCCCATAACAATGTCGGTAAATGAGCACTGAGACCCTTATTCTGCTCGCCAGACACCCGAGGATGGACAATCTCTCACTTTATGAATAGAGGCAGGTTGTATTCTCTTGCTGCAATGGAAAATTCCAGGTTTTTGGACATTAATTAAGCAGAATGAGACCTGCTGACACACAGATCGCACCTCTCTGAATATAAATATACATGTGCGATTTCTACACCTCAGAAAGCACGATTTTTCTGCCAGCCCATATATAAAACCCTAAATATAGCGCAAGAACAGAACAGAGCGGGATTACCGTTACAACGTGAGCTTTTTAGGCTACACTGTATTGTAAGGTGATGTAATTACATTGTACTTACTCACATAAGTACTGGGTAATATTAATGAACTACATGTACTTACTATAGAGTTATGGTTAGGTTTAGGTTTTGGTATAGGGTTAGTTACTTGTAATTATGCATAATTTACTGTTATTACTATCGTCACCTTAAAATAAACCCTTGATGCTGCAAAATATGCGAGTACAAAGGATGAAGATGTCCGTTTAGTGCGTTTACATAGACACAAAATGGCACATTCTGAACCAGTTGAACAAAATTCAATAATACAGGCATTTGTGAACTGTCACGTATCATTTATGCAAAGATATGGGACCCGCAAATAATGTCAATGAAGCCACCTTCCAAAAAAAGATATACAGACAAGTATTTGTGTTTGGAAATATTGTTTCAAAATTGTGAATAAAATCGAAATTGCATATTGATAAAAAAATCGTGATAGTATTTGCTTCTCTATTGCAGAGCCTCAGTCTCTTCCTCACACACATAATAATAATAATAATAATAATAATAATAATTAGATACATTCACTTTTCTGGGTACTCAAAACGCTTTACATATAGAAGGAGGGAATCTCCTCCACCACCATCACTGATGTGCAGCACCACCGGGATGATGAGACGGCAGCCATATTCTGCCAGAACATCCACCACACACCAGCTGATTGGTGGAGAGGGGACAGAGTGATGAAGCCAATCGTATAAATATATATGGGGATGATTAGGAGGCCATGATGGACAGAGGCCAATGGGCAAATTTGGCCAGGATGCCGGGGTTACTCACCTACTCTTTTTTTGAAGGACATCCTGGGATTTTTAATGACCACAGAGAGTCAGGACCTCGGTTTAACATCTCATCCGAAGGACGGGCAAAGCTAAACTTTTATGATATCATTAAATCTTGATAGGTCCTTGTCTTCACTTTTGTGGAATGGAAAGGAACAGCAGATACATTCTTCTAAATATAATTTTGGGTTTCAAGGCATAAAAAAAACGGTGATGGAATGATTTGAATAAATTTTATTTGGATTAGTTATTCATTTAATACCATATTGATAGTTTTTGAGATCAAATTACAGAAGCTATTGGCATATAAACATGAAATTACACTTTATTCTATTGACACACTGTACCTCAGGTTCATCACATACAAAATGTTGTGTTTTCATGTTTTATGGGGATGTTTTATTTTTTAAAGATGGACATCTTCACTTCTGCACCCAAAGTCTACTCTGAATGTGAATCGCTATGCTTTTTACAGTTTTTCTTACAAAGTATTGTCTGTCACAACAATTTTGAGGCGAGTGCAAACAAGATGGAGAAAACACATGGGCAATCTTTTATTTGATTTTATTTCCCCTCTTTAAAATTTTCAGCATATTCTGCCAAGTTTAAAAACATGCTCAATATCTAAAAATAACTGTCCAAATCAAATGCATCCACACCTGAATTATATTAGAGAACTGGAGGATATTTGCAACTGAAAATAGGTTAATATTATCTTAGTTAAGCAAATTATAGTATTACTTTTTTTTCTCCATGAAATTCCTTTAAGGGGTACTTCAGCGCTGGGAAGATGAATGTGTATTTAAACTGGGTCATTTATGTAGTAGAAATGTAGAATTATTTTTGAATTTGGTGTCTTCTAGACTGAGAAAAGACAGAAAATGTATTTTTCTCTCATGTGGATGAAAGACAACAACTCCCAGAATGCACTTGCTTCGCTTCCCAACGAGGCCACTCCCAAGCCATGGCTACCGGTTTAATCTCTTGCCCACCGCGGCTCCATCCCAACGCTCCGGTATGAATGCCTGAGGCCGAGCCGAGCGCATTTACATTCTGTGAGTGAGATCCCACAATTTGGGCAGGTTGAAAACATGCAGAACTAGCTCCTTCTACTGGCTGTAGTCTTTAGGCTCTGGCCAAAAAAATCCTCCGATGACGCAAAATGACGATATTTTTTCCAAAAATAAAATGCTGAATTTTCTCGTCTCAGGGGGGAAATTACCATCATTTGAATAAACTACCGGGTTTCTACTACTACTAATAATAATAATATGTTTATTTTTTATAGCACCTTTCAAGAACCCAAGGTCGCTTCACAATGGAGTACAAGAGTACAATCAAATACAATCAGACAGTCAGCCAGTTCATTGTAGCAAATAAACAAGCAGGTGTACAACAAATGACTCTAACAACAACAAATAAGTTATAGAATAAAAAAAATAAAAACAATTAACAGTGGCTACTGATACAAAGCTTAATGCTAAATCGCTGAAGTATCCCTTTAATCAGTGAATTTCCCTTCATTATCCTTCCAACGAATGCCGGTATGTCTGATGCTAGTGTTTTTTTCTTCTTCTTTCCAATCCCTCTGCTGTCCTTATTGAAAAACAAATACATATTTTGTTGCTGGACCATCGGGACCACCCACAGTAAGATATGTAGCTAGATATATGAAACATTACTGTCATTGCTATAATACAACCTTGATATTTTGTTAATTATTGTACTGTGGTAGAATATGAGTTACACTCCCTTTGCAAGGGCTTCTTTTAATTGGTCCACTGCACATCACATAAATACACTGTGTACCTACATTATTACTAGCAGTAATCACTGACTGAAACTGAAATGAGTAGAAATTTCAAATGGCCTGAATGTAGATGTGTGTGGATGTGTGTACACTACCCTAATATCTGCTGAAGATTCAGCTTTGCATTACAGGAATACAGATAGAAAACAGATCTTTTTAAATCTCAATAATATATGCTTGCACCAATCTTACCGACCCCAAACATGTGAGTGGCAGTGTATGTTATAGAGTTCATGTGTGTTTTCTGCAGCAGAGGTGACGTGAGGGCGTATCCATCAGCCTGAGGGTGCATCTGACATCATCAGGTCATAAACTCTGACCTCTTGACCTCTTTCTGGTCATATCGCACAGCACTCATCAGCTTCAGACACACATACACACACAAACACAGGCCAGCATATCTGAACGGACTAGCTTCATGAACAATTGTATGATTCCCATAGAACTGTCCAGTAACACTATTTTACAGTGTTTTTGTTACATGTTTCATGTACTTACTAAAGTGATAACAGTAAATTATGCATAATTACATGAAAAACCAAACCCTAATCCTAACCCTAACCCTAACGCAATACGAACCAGAGACCTGTAAACAAACCAAAGATGGGACATGATGTCACAAGATGCGAAAAATGCTCAATCTGTTTTTCCTCGTCATAGTCGTGATGTTGCCCATCACAGTTCGGTACAGGCTTCAGAACCGCATCTCATCGCAGCAGATCTTGGTTTGGGTGTATGACAGAGGATTCCTGTCGCTGTTTTGACTCCTTTACTCATTTCATCAGCTCTTCATGAGTTCTCAGCTGGTCAAAATACCATCATATGTTGCTACGCACATACAGCGAGCGCATTTATCCAGAAAATATGACCATATCACACCAGTCCTCAGGTCTTTACACTGGCATCCAGTTACATTTAGGATCGATTTTAAAGTACTATTACTTGTATATAAGTCACTCAATGACCTAGGACCTCAATACATTGCAGATATGCTGATTAAATACAAACCCAACAGATCACTCAGATCATCAGGATCAAGTCAATTAGAAATACCAAGGGTTCACTCAAAGCAAGAAGAGTCTGCTTTTAGCTATTATGCCAGCCGTAGCTGGAACCAGCTTCCTGAACAGATCAGATGTGCTCCAACAGTAGCCACTTTCAAATCCAGACTCAAAACACATCTGTGCACATCTGTCCAGGCTCAAAACACATCTGTTTAGCTGTGCATTTACTGAATGAGCTGTGCCACTGTACGTCCGACTGATTGCACCTTATCTTATGCTTTTACTGAATGAGCTCTGTGCTCTGTCCGAACTGCTTGCACTTTAATTATGTGTTTCAATTTAACCTGGTTTTGATTTTTAGTGTTAATTATACTTTTTATTTATATATTGATTCTTTATTTTTTCTTTTCTTTTAATTCCTATTATAACTGTTATATATATTTTTTTATTTTATACACTTATGAATATTTTAACTTAATTTCTGTGTAAAGCACTTTGAATTGCCACTGTGTATGAAATGTGCTATACAAATAAACTTGCCTTGCCTTGCCTTGCCTATCCCAGAACACAGCATTGTTTGAACGTTCGTAAGTTCCGTCACGAAATATACATAATAAAAGCCGACCAATCAGGTTGTGAACGTATCCCTATGCCTTCTGGTTCAGTGTTAAAATGCCAGTGTGAATGCTAAGTGAACCAGGACTAGGGGCGTTTTCAGACCTGTAGATCGTTTGTTTTGTTCCGAAACAGGGACTTAACTTGTTTCAATGTTGCATTTTCTTCTTGGTTTGGTTCGCTTTCACAACCTTTCAAAGCGTACCAAAATGTGTTTACTCAAGTCACATGTGAGGACAACTGTCCTCATATTGGTCAGAGTTTCCTCTGCATCATCCATTGAGATGATTGACAAGTTCCCTCCATGAGCTTATTGTGGCTTTATTTGTAACTGTTGAGACACACGCAAACACTATATGAATGTAGCCGTCATTCCCGCTGTTAAATTATAGACTACATTCATATTAATACAGCAGCAAATTCAAAAGCGCTCTCTCTGGATCTCCCAGCGCTGTCTAGAGGTTAACTGTGTCAGGACCAAGCGGCAACCTCCCTCAGTTTCTCTTGAAGCCAATACGGAAGTGACTTCAACTGCAGTTCATCGACTGGCCGCTAGGGACAGGCTCCAGAAAGGAGCAGAATCTCATTGAGCTCATGTTAAAATGCCCAACTTTACAGCAGAAGAACACATGTTTACAGCCTGGCACAAATTGTGGTTTTGGTCTATACGGCTAATTTTGCCCTTCATGACGACTGTGAGGGGGGTGATTTGTTTTATAACTCATTCGTTTACATTATATAAAGCCTTAAAGTTCTGCATAATTAAGGGCGTGGCCACTTTGAGTGACAGGTGGATTGCCGTTTGTCTGCTGTCTCTTAGTCATCACGTCACCTCAGCTCCGCCCACGTCCTGCCTCTTTGCCCATTTTCTGTTATCCGGGAGTGACGCGCTGACAAGACGGCAACAGACTTTGAGGCTTCAAAAACTCTCATCAGAAACCTACGGGTGACATCACGTACACTACGTCCATATTTTTTTACAGTCTATGGTCAGGACACACAAACACTGTCAAGGCTTCATTGGGACAGCATTCTCACACAGAATTTTAAGATGAAGAGGTGCTCTTTTGGTTTTCAACTGTGATAGCTCACTCACAGAATCAGACACAACTGCTTTTTATATAGCACATTTCCCGTTATGAATTATAATATCAGTTGGTTCATTGGTCTGTTGGGTCGAATTGCTTTCACACCTCAAGTGAACCGTCCCAGAGGTCTCTTGCAATCAGGCTGAGGCCACCTCATTGTTTTGGGTCGGATGCGAGGACGATTGCCGTGTTCGCATATGCCTAAACGAACCGAACCAAGGGAGAAAACGCACCAGGTTCTGAAACAAACGCTCAGGTGTGAAAAAAAGCACCCTAAATGTTTGCTTTTTTTGATCTGAACCAAACGAACCAAGAGATATAATAACCCAGCCAATTCACATGAGGGCAATTTTAAATATCTTGGTTCAATTCTGGACTCCCAGGTGAGCTTTGCTGAAAATTCAGAGTACTCAGAGTGCTTTTTTCTTCTTACACAACTCAGTAGCCTTGGGGTTAGTCAGAGTGTGAATTTGTGTGTTTTTTATGTGCTGGTGATCCATAGACAAATTCCCACCTTGGTGGACAATAAGGATATACATTACAAATTACAATTGAATAAGTGTGAATGCTGCCAATACAATACAATACAATACAACCAAACTACAAGTGTGAACAACACCCATATTCTTCTTACTCAAACCTTAACCCTAACACCTAACCTACCAGTCAACTAATACTCTAATGAGAGTTAGTTGACATTTAGTTGCAAAGTTACTTATAGTCAGTAGAATGTTTAAAGTGGACCATCGAAATAAAGTGTTATTTTATTTACTTGCACAATTTATTGCAGCGGTGCCAGGTAAGTGCTTTATTTATAAATGAAAGAAGAGCTCATCCTTTATAGAGTGGTGCAGGTGTGACATCACTTTGTAGGCCAAAACGCGGAGCGATTAAGCATTTTAGCACTTCCGGTTCCCTCGTACCGAAGTCAACGGGTTTTTTGAATGGGGTTTTGTTTAAATGGCTGAAATAAAGTCTGTGGTGAACACAAGCTCAAGACACTTTCACGTTTTATTCTACGACATATCAGTACTCGTGATTTTTTTAAGCTGTTATGTGTCTTAAAAAAGGCGGTTGCTAACAAGTGGCTAAATGAGACTACAGAGGCTGTCGAGGAGATTAAACGGCATCACGCCGAACAGGTAACCTCAGTCCGCTTTTACAGTGTCGTTATGCTTATAATTGTGCTCTTATAAACTAGTCCAACTTAGCCTGACGTCATCATACTCAGATTCTAGTCAGAATATGAGTCTGCTCCATTGGGCTGTGATTATGAGGCGTGTTTCAACCGAACCAGGAAAGAAAATGCATTTGCACTCAATTGGACAGACCTACAGCCAATCAGAGCAACAGAGTGACGCATAGTTGTCAACAGAACTCAACTGCACGCACGCTGGAAGAAGTAGAAGAAGAAGATGAGTGTGAACGATCTTTGCCAGTGTTGTAAAAAGAATTTAAGGATACACGGAGTACTTACCAACACCATCATCATTTCTGAGAGAAATAGTAAAGGTGAACGCATATAAGAGCAAGTTCTCCATTTATGATTAGAACGAATTCAACCCAAGTTATGTTACTGTTGATCATCTGTCCATAAAGCCCGCCCTGACAATTTGACAATTTGGTCCGAACAGCTCTGGTTCGAGCATTGTTGCTCCACAACGGATCAAGTCCAGACCAAACTTCCCGACCTCAAATGTTGTGGGCGGGGCTAAGTTCAGCTGGCATCCAGGCTAATTCCAACTCAAACTTTGTTTGAAAATGTTTTGAGATAAAGACTGAAAGAGTTGTTGGAAGCTTAGTGATGGTGACGTTGAAATGCGGGGCTGTGGTGTAGTCCGTTTATAGCCTAGCTTTAGCTTTTTACTTCTGGCGACTGCATTTAGTCTTCAAAATTCATAAAAGTTGTGTTCATCTGTGAAAATGATCTTGATGAACAAAACATGCAAGTATCATACACTTTTGTTGATCACAGAACTTGTTTTTTGCAAAAATCCAAAAAAAGCCTATGGGAAAATCCTGTTGTTTTTTTGTCGAGGTAACCAGTGCAATGCAAACTCCCGGTTGGCCTACAAAGTGACGTCACACCTGCACCACTCTACTGACATGAAACAAAACTGCCGGACACCAGTGTTAATTTCGTTGACGAATAATTTTCGTCATAATTTTCGTCAACGACCTTTTTACATTGACGAAAACGAGACGATAACTAAATAAAAACTAGTGTTGGATGACAAAAACTATGACGAAAATCAACTGTCATTTTCGTCAACAAATAAAAACGAGATGAAAATGTTAGGGAGGGACGATTAGGGAAGAGATCCAGTCAGAACTGATGTCCTGTGTAACAGATGCGCACATTTGATTTGAACGTGCTGATCTAAAGGCGGGAAAACACGGCCTCACGCATCCCCAATCCAGCGCTCCAGAACGGCTCACAATCAATGAATAACACACATTTATGGCAGGATATTGTTTATGAACTAATGCTGATGAATAATGACAATGTTTACTTTACAATGTTTATATAGTAATGTGTTTTAGACGGTTCTAACAATGCATATTTTATCTCCTCATCTCTGAACTTGAATGAGCTCCTACAACTGCAATAGTAAGGCGAGATTTCAAAATAAGAGTCCCGGTGTATTTCCAGCTGGTTTATAATTAAAAGTCACACATTATATATTCGTTTTTGCTTACACAATAAACTGTATTTAATTTAATTCCCATTTAATTCATAGTCAGGAGGAAAGACCAGTATTTGACACATATTCCCCTGGTTTCACAGACAAGGCTTAAGCTAGTCCTAGACTAAAATGCATGTTTGAGCCGTTTTAACTGAAAGCAACTTGCACTGACAAAACTTAAAATATATCATTGCCATTGTTTTGACTCAACATTCACACCACTAATGTTTTTTTCTAAGGTATGTTAACAATAGCTACTCAAATGCCCTAATTGAACTAAGGACTAATCCTAGCTTAGTCTAAGCCCTGTTTGTGAAACCGGGCCATTAAATAAAGTATCAGGGTTATAATGGTTAACTAAAACCATTCAAAAAAATCTTTGTTACTTGAAATTAAATAAATGTTAGCTAAAATTAAATAAACAAACTTATTTGAAGCTTTAGCTTAACATGACATACTAACTAAAACAGAAATACAAAGTTATAAAACTATATAGATGTTTTTCAAAACAAACAAAAAAGTGAATTGAGCTCTTTCGTGTATTTTTAATGTCAAAAACAAAATGATGTCAAAATGTCAGTTCAAGTGACAGTCGGTTATGTAATACTTAAATGCTTAATGTATTACAATTGAACTAAACTCATTAGATTTTAGGAGACTAAATCTACTGTAGATTTAGTCGACTAAAACTAGACTAAAACTAAAAACAATTCAGGTGACTAAAATATGACTAAAACTAAATGGCATTTTAGTCAAAAGACTATGACTAAAACTAAATCAAAATATGCGGTCAAAATGAACACTGCCGGACACGCCAACCTTTGTTGAAAAGGTCGGACATTTTACATATCTTGGATTGTTTCTGTATAATAATTTGAACTTTACTGTAAATACGGTCTGTATAAGAAGTGGATGCAGGAAATAATTGGGGAAATTGAGGAAATGAGGTCGTTTTGGTAAAGTAAAGACGTGCTTGAAATGGTAGGTACAAATCTTGAGAGTGTCCTGTGATAATATTACATGCTGGTATGGACAATTAAATATAGCAAGTAAAACTATAGGAAGAACACAAAGACGGATACATGAGATTTTTACAACACACGTTATAGAAGAAAGCATCAATGATATTAAATGATCCTTTACATCCACTTTTTAATGAATTTGAAAAAGTCAAACTCAGCATCAGGAAGGTGCTGTACTAAACATTTTCACGAGATCTTTTGTCCCTTTGTCAATCGGTTTATTGAAAAACTGTTGAATTTTTGGATTGTATATGTGGATATGTGTTTATGTGTATACGTTGTATGTTATTCCATCTGGGTGGAATTTTTTATTTATTTATTGGTTCAAACATTAGGCCGTCTACACAGAGGAATCTAGCCCCACTTGCCCCTTTCACTGTTGAGTTTATCCTCTTTAGATATGCTGATCTGTCATTTTGCAGATGTGTTAATGAGGTGAGCACAGTTTTTGTTCAGTCAGCTCCTAGATACAGTCTCAGATGACTGATGAATCTCTGGTGTTAAGTGCAACCATCATACGAGCAGAACTGTAATGTTTGACGGAGCGGCTTCACTTCACTGGACACACACACACACACACGTTCGCTATCTTTGTGGGGACTCTCCATAGTCGTAATGGTTTTTATACTGTACAAACTGTATATTATCTCCCCTTACACTAACCCTAAACCTACCTATTACATAAAACTACAGGCATTTTTAAATGTTCAAAAAAAACTCATTATGTATTTTTTTCTTTATCTTTAGTAGCTCATTCTTTTTACCCACTCTGTTTACATTCTCTCAATGTTTATAAAATTGTATTAGCATCCAAAACTCGTCGTAACACGTTTTTAGCTTTAAATATATTTTTTTTCATTGTATTATTTTTTTGAAAAAATGAAACAGTGCTTCCTTTACCTGCTGTGTTTTGTGTGGTAAAAGTCTAAGTGAGTGAGAATATTTGCTAGAATGGAACATTTACTGCAGATTTATATGAGCATCTACACTAAAGATGTTGAAAGAAAGTCTCTAATGCTCTCCAAGACTGATCAGAAATGCAGTGAAATTCTGAAATATTATTACAATTGACTGTTTTCTATGTGAATATATGTTCAAATGTAATTTATTCCTGTGATCAAATCCTTATTTTCAGCATCATTACTTCAGTCTTCAGTGTCACGTGATCCTTCAGAAATCATTCTAATATGATGATCTGCTGCTCAAGAAACATTTATGATTATTATCATTTTTAAAAACAGTTGTGCTGATTCCAGAGGTGGACAAAGTACACAACTCCATTACTTGAGTAAAAGTAAAAGTAATATTGGTTAAATATTACTCCATTGCAAGTGAAAGTTGTAAAGATAGATTTTTACTGTAAAAGTACAGATGTACTTGCTTTTAAAAGTACTTAAGTCTCAAAAGTAAAAGTAAACACATTATTTTATTATTGTTGCATTGTTGTATGAATGCACGCTGTTCCATCATGGTGGTTTAAGCCAGTCATGCTCCATCTGACATGCTAGCATATCTTGAACTCATTTAAATACTTGTCCTATTTAGCTCCTAAACTCTGGAACAGTCTTCCTAACATTGTTCGGGAAGCAGACACACTCTGTCAGTTTAAATCTAAACTAAAAACACATCTCTTTACTGTGGCATACACATAAAACACTTTTTCAATGAAATGATTGTTAGGCTGCATTAACTAGGTCAGCCGGAACCGGGAACACTTCCCATAACACCTGATGTACTCGTTACATCATCAGAAGAATGGCATCTACGCTAATGTTAGTCTCTCTGTTTTATCCCGAGGTTTACTGCAGTCAGCCGGATCCGGGCCGTATCCAGATCAGATGCTGGACCTGCGCCCAGAGAAGACCAACACAGGGCCCTGAAGTGTCTGCAGAGACCGTGATTAGACTCCCCCTGAAACTGCCTCATCGACACGGCATCTCAATAAACCCGTCTCCAGCGTGATGACTCCGATTGTTCGAATATTACAATTTAATAATACTTAAATCGATATGTCATCCGCAATAAACCCGTCTCCAGCGTGTTGCCTCCGATCATTCGAATATTGCACTTTAATAATTATTTAATCAACATCATCCTCAATAAACCCGTCTCCAGCGTGTTGCCTTCGGTCCTTCGAATATTCCGATCTATTATGACCTCTGACCTGTAAAGCTGCCAGAATAATAATAATAATAATAATAATACGCCGTTTGTTAATTGGCCAGAGGAGAACTGGCACCCCGACTGAGCCTGGTTTCTCCCAAGGTTTATTTTTCTCCATTAGGTCACCTGATGGGGTTTTGGTTTCCTTGCCACTGTTGCCTCTGGCTTGGCGTGCTCAGTTGGGGACACTAAATTTTTCATCTAAACATCGAAATAAATCTAATTAATAAACTAAATTAACCATATAAACTAAATCACTGATCTAATTATTGATCTAAAGCCCACACTGTCACCGTATGGAAATTGAAATGAACTGATGACATCAAATGGCTATACAGCTTAATAAAATTATGCTGCATTATTTTCCTGTTTAACACTGTAAAGCTGCTTTGAAACAATCTACATTTGTAAAAGCGCTATATAAATAAAGTTTACTTGACTTGACTTGACTTTAAAAGTTGCAAAGCTCTTATCAAAGTCAAAATCATACTAGAAAAAAAGGTTTCTACATTGTGTTTATTTGACAAGATTATGTAAAAACATATTTCTGAAAGGACTACGTTTTTGCATGCTAACTAACATCATTGTCGGACGTTACCTATGTGTTAGCGCTGTATCCACAAGGCTATGGCAACTTGGCGGGGGAAATCTATAAAAATCATTTGACCAACCATACTTCATACCAGTGTTAATTATGACAGCAATTTTGATTTAGTTTTAGTCAGTCTTTTGACTATAACATTTAGGGCATCTGAATTGTTTTAGTTTTAGTCTAGTTTTAATTGACTATAATAAGATTTTAGTAGATTCAATAGACTAAAATTCAGTACTTGTGGTCTGGCGTCTGAGAGGCAGCTTTCTGTGTGCACTTTCGTGTCGTCGCACATTTTTAGACTTATCCACGTCTGCTCTTCTGAATTGTAACTCTCTATGGCATGACTTTTTATTTTTGGTGGGGAAAAAATATTTCACCCCATTTTTTGGGAACTTGGGGGTCCCTGATAATATATCCATCATAAAAAGTGTCGAGATTCCAAGGTTTTCTACATAGGTGGAATAGGGAATACAAGCAATATGTGCATTAGATAAAGTTTTATTTTGAAAAACAAGCGTAAGGATTTGAGCGAGTTTGACAAGGACCAAATTGTGATGGCTAGACGGAGCATCTCCAAAACTGCAGCTCTTGTGGAGCGTTCCCGGTCTGCAGTGGTCAGTCTCTATCAAAAGTGCTCCAAGGAAGGAACAGTGGTGAACCGGCCGACAGGGTCATTGAGACCCGTCAGGGTGCCCATGCTGACCCCTGTCCACCGCCCAAAGCACCAACAGTGGCACGAGAGCATCAGAACTGGACCACGGAGCAATGGAAGAAGGTGGCCTGGTCTGATGATCACGTGTTCTTTTACATCACGTGGATGGCCGGGTGTGTGTGCTTGGCTTACCTGGGGAACACATGGCACCAGGTGCACTATGGGAAGAAGGCAAGCCGGCGGAGGCAGTGATGCTTTGGGCAATGTTCTGCTGGGAAACCTTGGGTCCTGCCATCCATGTGGATGTTACTTTGACACGCACCACCTACCTAAGCATTGTTGAGACCATGTACAGCCTTTAATGGAAACTGTATTCCCAGGTGGCTGTGACCCCCTTTAACTCTTTCCCACTTCCACAAAGCAAAAATGGTCCAGGAATGGTTTGAGGAGCACAACAACGAGTTTGAGGTGTTGATTTGGCCTCCAAATTCCCCAGATCTCAATCTAATCGAGCATCTGTGGGATGTGCTGAACAAACAATTCCGATCCATGGAGGCCCCACCTCGCAACTTACAGGACTTTAAGGATCTGCTGCTAACGGTGTGAAAGTCTTCCTACGACTTTCTACTTCGAGCCTTGATAGAAATGTAATGGAGTAAAAAGTTTGATATTTGTCTCTCAAATGTAGTGAAGTAAAAGTCATTAGTTCCCAGAAAAAATACTACTCAAGGAAAGTATATTATCTATCTATCTATCTATCTATCTAAACTACTCAAGGAAAGTAGTGTACTTAAGTACAGTACTCAAGTAAATAGTTGGCTGATTCATATTTTTGTGGAAACCTTGTAACATTTTATTTTCAGGATTCTTATAAAAAGTTCAAAAGAACAGCATTTATTTGAAATAGAATATTTTGTAACATTATAAAAGTCTTTACTGCCACTTTTTGATAATTTCATTTCATTTGTGAGGTAAAAGTATAGCCTGGATGCCAGCCGAACTTAGCCCCGCCCTCAACATTTTAACTCGGGCAGTTCGGTCTGGACTTGATCCATAGAGAAGTAATTATGCCCGAACAGAAACTGTTCAGACCAATGAAATTGTCAGGGCGGGCTTTAGACGATGATGGACAGATGATAAACAGTAACGTAATCATCCACGTCATCAAAGAGCGCTTGGGTTGAATTTCTTCTAATCCTAAACGGAGAACTTGTTTGTATATGCGTTCACCTTTACTATTTCTCTCAGAAATTATGATCATGTTGGTAAGTACTCTGTGTATCCTTAAATTATTTTTTTACAACACCGGCAAACATCGTTTACACTCATCTTCTTCTTCTAACGTGAATTATTCTAGTGTGCGTGCAGACAGGGTTGCCAAGATTTTTCAACAAAACCCGCCCAATTGCTACTCAAAACTAGACAAAAACAAGCCCAATAGCTTTCTGGAGGGATTCATTCATACATTTTCATACATTTTTTCTGGGAAAATGGCATTTGGGGGGTAAAATATGTGTTATTTTGGCAGGGCTGCCTGCTAAAATTCACATTCCTGGGTCTGTATATCACATAATTGGGGTCGCTTCAACCCGCGGACTTGGCAACACAGTGCAGTTGAGTTCTGTTGACATTTGACAACTAACGTTATGCGTCGCTCCGTTGCTCTGATTGGTTGTAGGTCTATCCAATTGAGGTCTTTCCTGGTTCGGTTTAAACACGCCCCATAATCACAGCTCAACGGAGCAGTATCAGACTCTTATTCTGACTAGAATTGAGTATGACAACGTCAGGCTAGTAAAAGTATACAGTCAAACCAAAATGTATTCAGACATTTTCTCACATTATCACAGTTTATTCGCTATAGTTTAGAAAATGGTAATAAAATATAACAAGAACTACTGTCAGAATAAATTCATCTTGATAACGTCAGATAACTTTGATAGAAAGGGATGTAATGGATTACAATCAACCAATCAGCTGCCAGCTGTTCAATTTAAGCACACAATACCAGTGTTTTAAAGCAAAAACACTTCAGCAAAGCATGCTCAGCTCAAAGTGTCTGAATCATTTTACTGGTAGTCACTGTATGAAGAATATTTGGGTGTATTATGTCACAGTTGACTTTATTACATAAATGAACTATAGTGTCTGAATCATTTTTGCTTTGACTGTACATGGAACCGTTTCAATCTGATGTTAGATTTCTGTGAGCATATAGATCGCTAAATTAAATATTCTGTATTATTAAATAGTCCTATTAAAGGTCCCGTTCTTCGTGTTTTTTTGAAGCTTTGATTGTGTTTACAGTGTGCAATATAACATGTGTTCATGTTTCGCGTGTAAAAAAACACAGTATTTTTCACACAATTTACTTATCTGTACACCGCTGTTTTCACTGTCCTAAAAACGGCTGATGAGTTCCTTATTCTATGAAGTCCCTCCTTCAGAAATACTTAACGAGTTCTGATTGGGCCAGCGGTTCCTGTGTTGTGATTCGACAGCAGCTTAGCGCACGTTGCACGGAAAGGTCACGCCTCTTAACGGGAGATGTATGCGCTCAATGATCTCTACAGCGTCCCTGGGAAAGTCAAACAAAGGTGATTTGACTCCGGGATGAAAATAACAGCGTCTCGACGACATGGCGACAAACACAATCAAACGCAACACTTCCTCATCTTCTCAGCAACAAGACCACGCCCCCTTTTTTGCGTAGTCTTGTGGGCGGAGGTTAGTCTGTTCTACTGTTCTACTGACGTAATGAATGAAGGAAGTACCAGGATGTAGTCCAAGCCTGCCGTTCGCTGTAGGCTTTGAAAGGGGACTTCTGTTAAATAAAATATCTCGCTTGGCATTGAACTTTGAGCTTTATAATTTTACAGGTATTATTTATGCTCTAACAGCAACATTACACACTAACTAAAGTTTGAACAATGGGATCACGAAGAACGGGACCTTTAAGTAATCGGTTCCATTATAATGCAACTATAGCCGCTGTTTGTGTTGTTTGGGTTTTACCTGAAATAGATTGCCAGGTCGTGTGTGTTTTCCAGTTTTGTGCAGAACAAGCATCAGGCGGTCAGTGAATGGACTGTGGGCAGTGTGTGGGCGTGCCATCTGAGGCCGAGATTACATTCAAGAGACCCATATATTTCAGAGCTCTTGTTGCATGAGCCTATTTTATGGTCCTTGCAGCCCCGCACAGAGCAACAACAGTGGGCAGAATTACATCCATCCTGATAGAGGACAGGATACCCACACACACACAAAACATGGCCCAGTTACACACATCCTCGCAGCCTGTGTGTGTTTGTTTGTGTGAATCTCTGTGCATCCCCGGGGAGGACAGTTAGTCCAGAACTACTACACTGGCACATTTTCTCCAGCATGCATTATCCACACAGACAAACAAGAGCAGCTGAATGTGTGTGTGTGTGGATGAAGGCAGAGAGGGCGGAGAGGGGCGAGAGGTGAGCTCTGCTGGTAATAAAAGCATATGCTGGCTGTTAACTGAATGAGAAATAAAGACATCGCAATGATCCATCTTCATTACTTCTCTTCCCCTCTCCTTCATCCGCACCCGAATCTGTTTCAGCAGGTCACATGATATTCAACTATCTCTCCCTGCAGCTGCCGGGCTCTCTGGTTAATGGCGTTGTCCTGATGTTATGGTCGGAGTTTGCATCTGCGTGAGGAAAAAGAGTGTGTGTGTGTGTGAGAGAGAGAGAGAGAGAGAGAGAGAGAGAGAGAGAGAGAGAGAGAGAGAGAGAGAGAGAGAGAGAGAGAGAGAGAGAGAGAGCGAGCGAGCGCTGGTATCCTTGCCGAATGACTGCAGTTCAAGGGCGTTATGGAGATGGTGCTGCTTTCCCTGAAAATGAACCATCGCCACCTGACACATTCTAACAGAGACGTTTAGACCAGCGCTGAGAGGAACCACTGTTCACACACACATACACACACACGCATGCCATCAGCTGCCCAGTAGAGTGCTCTTGTGTGTTCATTTGTTCACAAACACACACATAAACACATTTTAAGAGAAGGTTGCTGCTGCTAATAGAGCTAATGGATCCGTCTCATCCGTGAATCATGTAAACAAGAGTTTTTACTACAATTATTGTTATTACTGAACAATCAGAATACAAGGATTTTAAGGATATTTTGAAGTACAAGAGAAAAAAACAACCCTGTTTAAACCATATACAGTTTTTTTTTTTATGAGTATAAATTAAATTATATGGAATAAATATGATCTATCCAGCTATCTATCTATCTATCTATCTATCTATCTATCTATCTATCTATCTATCTATCTATCTATCTATCTATCTATCTATCTATCTATCTATCTATCTATCTATCTATATATCTATCTATCTATCTATCTATCTATCTATCTATCTATCTATCTATCTATCTATCTATCTATCTATCTATCTATCTATCTATCTATCTATCTATCTATCTATCTATCTATCTGTCGTCCGTCCGTCCGTCCGTCTCTCAAATCCATCCATCGTCTGTCTGTCCGTCCGTCTGTCTTTCTTTCTATTCGTCCGTCCACGCATCTGTCCATCCGTCAGTCTATCTGTATGTCTGTCTATTCATCCGTCCGTCTGTCTGTCTGTCTATTCGTCCGTCTGTCTATTCCTCCGTCCATGCGTCTGTCTGTCCATCCGTCTGTCTGTCTGTCTGTCTATTCGTCCATCCATACGACTGTCTGTCTGTCTATTTGTCCGTCCATCCGTCTGTCTGTCTTTCTATTTGTCCGTCCGTCTGTCTGTCTGTCTATTCGTCCGTCCCACCGTCCGTCCGTCCGTCCGTCCGTCCATCTCTCAAATCCATCCATCATCTGTCTGTCTGTCTGTCCGTCCATCTGTCTGTTTTTCCGTCCATTCGTCTGTCTGTCTGTCTATTCGTCCGTCCATGCATCTATCCATCCGTCAGTCTATCTGTCTGTCTGTCTATTCGTCCGTCCGTCCGTCCATCCGTCTGTCTTTCTATTCGTCCGTCCATACATCTATCCATCTGTCAGTCTATCTGTATGTCTGTCTATTCGTCCGTCCGTCTGTCTGTCTGTCTATTCCTCCGTCCATATGTCTGTCCGTCCGTCTGTCTGTCTGTCTGTCTGTCTGTCTGTCTATTCATCCGTCCGTCCATCTGTCTTTCTTTCTATTCGTCCGTCCATGCATCTATTTATCCGTCAGTCTATCTGTCTGTCTGTCTATTCGTCCGTCCGTCTGTCTGTCTGTCTGTCTGTCTATTCATCCGTCCGTCCATCTGTCTTTCTTTCTATTCGTCCGTCCATGCATCTATTTATCCGTCAGTCTATCTGTATGTCTGTCTATTCGTCCGTCCGTCTGTCTGTCTGTCTATTCCTCCGTCCATATGTCCGTCCGTCCGTCCATCCGTCTATCTATCTATCTATCTATCTATCTATCTATCTATCTATCTATCTATCTATCTATCTATCTATCTATCTATCTATCTATCTATCTATCTATCTATCTATCTATCTATCTATCTATCTATCCGGCAGTCTATCTGTATGTCTGTCTATTCCTCCGTCCATATGTCTGTCTGTCTGTCTGTCTGTCTGTCTGTCTGTCTGTCTGTCTGTCTTTCTATCTATCTATCTATCTATCTATCTATCTATCTATCTATCTATCTATCTATCTATCTATCTATCTATCTATCTATCTATCTATCTATCTATCTATCTATCTATCTATCTATCTATCTATCTATCTATCTATCTATCTATCTATCTATCTATCGTCCGTCCGTCCGTCCGTCCGTCCGTCCGCCCATGCATCTATCAATCCGGCAGTCTATCTGTATGTCTGTCTATTCGTC
The DNA here is from genome assembly GCA_023566225.1 of Romanogobio albipinnatus. Classification (NCBI taxonomy): domain Eukaryota; kingdom Metazoa; phylum Chordata; class Actinopteri; order Cypriniformes; family Gobionidae; genus Romanogobio; species Romanogobio albipinnatus. Next base: position 53,854,297 of record CM042243.1, read on the forward strand.
CGTCCGTCTGTCTGTCTGTCTGTCTGTCTGTCTGTCTGTCTGTCTGTCTGTCCATCCATCCATCCATCCATCTATCCGTCAGTCTATCTGTCTATCTATCTATTTTGGCTAATACCCAGTTTTACTGTAGTAACAATAGCAAATACACCATTGTGGTTTTCATGTAACATTGTTACATGAAAACAATGTACAATGTACAATTTTGTCAGTGATTTGTGGTTTCTAGCACTTCCCAGGGCAAGACAACACAAAACCCTCAAAAAAGTTTTATGTGGTTTTCAGGGCAACTAGAGAGAATGTGTGTGTGTTTGCAAAGCCTCCATGTATAAACTCTCGTAGTTAAGTGCAAAGATGCAGCAGGGTTTTATCTGTCTGATCGGGAGTCTAAACGCCACACTGACACCATAATTACATGATTTATATCATTCTGCGAATGTAAGACAGGCACGGCACCTCTCTTCTGCTGATTCATGAGGAACGCACTCAAGTGGCTTTTGAGGGCACATCAAAGGAATTACCTTGATTCATACGCTTGATGTTTGTTTAAATAAATGCATGGTGATCAATCTTAAGGCCTTCCCCTAAGTTTGTTTGGCTCCAGACAGACTGAGGGACGGAGCCAGATCTCATCTCACTCAGACCGGCTCTCCAGAACACAACTCGGCCCGCTGGGTCTTCCACTCGCCGGCTAAAGACCCAGAAACAGAGCTTGCTTCACCTCAGTGTATGTGCGACTACTTTGTTTTCCGTTCTAAGAGCATACGACCTCAAACAGATCGCCAAACTCTGCCGGTTCCTCCAGGGACCAGCAAAATAGGTGTGCAAACTAAAAATAAATCTGTTACCGTGCAGCGGCAGTCAGTTCAGTCACTGAGGAGGTTTTTTTTATTCTCCAGCTGTACTCAGGCAGGTTTCGCCTCATGGTTTGGAGGCATACATTAATTATCGCGCTCACAGGAACTGCCCTGCCTCACTGCTGACTTACTGCCCTTCACTGCTCCACTCTGAGGGGGTTTTAAAGCTGTCATTTAATACAGTTCGGGCAGTTAGGCCCGCAGACGGGGCTGAATGCTGCGTATGCAAATGGGAAGATACCTTCTGAGTGTCGAAATGAGAAGGAGGCAATTCATTAATCACTGAGGTGTGTGAAATCACAGTGTGTGAAAGTGATTTTTAGTGTGAAGGAATTCTGGGATCGTGCAGGTCCCATGGTGGTGTGTGACTGCATGTGTGTGTGTGTGTTTGCTGGGGGCTGCTCGCTTCGATGACAGTATCTCTTAGTATCTGGACACAGCGCCACCATTGCCACCGATAATATTTGTTTATCTCGGGCGTTCTTGAGATGCTGTTTGGCTGTCCTCTGAGCGTCGACGCAGCAGTCATACACACTCACGGTTGTCCTCCATCTAACCCGTCTCACTCGGTTACAGGAGCTGACCCGCTCTTCTACACCAGTCATGTTCACTGTGTGTCACTGAATAACAACACTATTGTCTTATGTACAGCAGAGTTGAACTCGTTTCATAATTGTGAACTTTACACAGTTATTGAAATGAACTGAATCAACACTGAACTGACTTCAGCTGAACAATACACTATATGGTCTTCTGTAGAGCTGCTTTACAGCAGAAATTGAATCGGTCACATATTTGATGAGGTTTGCATCATTGATCGTTATTTTCATGTTTATTACTGTGAAGCTGCTTTGAAAAATTGCTATGTAAATAAAGGTGACTTGGTCATATACAACCTTATTTATTATACTATTTATTCCCTTTTTAACCTCTATTAGCAGGGCTTGAAGTGGAAAAAATAAAGTGCCGGTACTCACCAAAGGGGGCGGGGCTTTGTTGGGGGGCATGGTTATGGGGGATTGTTTAGTCAATAATTCAAGAAGGTCCATATTTTAAAGCTCTTGTACACTCTAAAAAAAAGGTTCTATATGGCACCAAAAATGGTTCTTCGTCGTAATCATATACCCCTTTTCCACCAGAATGAACCGGGTGCTAATTCAGAGCCAGAGCTAATCCCAGTTCATAGTTGGTTCGACTGATGAGCTTTCTAAGAACCGTTTGCTTTTCCACATGCTGAGAGCCACAACAGAGCCATGTCTTACATCACTGTATACGTCTCATCTTTCTCAGCAACGCTAGCGAGGCAGTGGCAGTGTTGCCAAGTCCGCGGTATTGGGTTACTTCATCACTGTTGCCGCAGGCTTTTTTTCATGTCCGCGGGTTGAAGCGACCCCAATTATGTGATGTTTAGCCCCGGGAATGCAAGTTTTAGTAGGCAACCATGCCAAAAAAAACACATATTTTACCCCCAAATTTGATTTTTACCGGGGAAGCCGCCCTGAAATGCGATTGGGCTTGTTTTGAGTAGCAATTGGGCGGGTTTTGTTGTGAAAACCTGGCAACCCTGGGCAGCGGGAAACACAAAACACACCAGGCTTGTTCGAGATGCATCGGCGCTGCGCAGACCGATCCACGTATGATATAAAAAAAAACGCATGAGTGAATCAAAAGCATAAGGAGTCATATGCTCTCGATGGACTCGTTACCATGCGGCGATCGGTCTGCACAGCACCGCTGCGAACAAGCCTTCCATGAACAATGCAAACGTTGCGTTACTATTGATTCACATGGCTTTACAGTCCTACATCGGCATCAAAACACGAAACGAAAATGAAAACACAGCGAATCCAACGCATTCATGCAGTTCGCTGTAATTTGTATAGACGGAGATTACAAACGAGCAGCAGCTGTTAGCTCCATTAGCTGCTATTTAAAAAATGGCGGATCTCAAGTTTGTGTTGGTCTTGTTGACCCCGCCCCCAGCGCCTGAAGTAATCGGTTCTTACTTCTAGCCCTGTTCTAGCCCAGCAATGTTTTGGTGCTACTTAAGAACCACTTTTCCTGGCTCGGAGCTGGGGCTTTGGGTGTGGAAACACAAAGAACCGATTTGAAACTAGGCTCTGGTTCCAATCTAGCTCTAGCACTGCCTTGGTGGAAAAGGGGTAATAGAGGAACCACTTTTGGTGCTATATAGCACCATATCTTAACATGTTCTGTATATGGTAGCGGTGCTATATAGCACCTTAGTCAAAGAACCGGTGAAGAACCTCTGAAGAACCGCTGAAGAACCACTGAAGCACCAAAATTGGTGCTATATAGCACTTAAAAAGGTTCCCCTATGATTTCGAGCCAAGAACCATTTTTGGTGCCATATAGAACCTTTTTTTTTAGAGTGTGTACTCAGCCTTAAAACTAACATATAGTTTTTGTAATTGTTTATTATATTATATATTATACTTTTTTCCAGCATTTTTCAAATATTGCCAGTGGGTGGAGTTAAGCGCTGAGCTGGGGTTTAGTTACCCTTTAACACAGGGGTCGCAAACTCATTTTACCTGGGGGCCGCTGGAGGTAGACTCTGGGTCAGGCTGGGCCGCATCAAGTATTACACATAAAAAATGTTTCAATTATTCCAAAAAAAAAAGTAGCACAACTGATCCAATCTTCTCAATCCTTATTATTAACAGTTCTTCAACATGAATGTTTCTTCTGAACATGAACAGTTCCTCTGAATTTGAACTAAATATAGCCTATAGGAATTAAATCATGTTATATGAAATAATGAATGATTTTAATTTTATTTTAAATAATAGACTAATTCACAGCAAGGCAGTAACCAGGTCAAACAGAACAGTGAGCAAAATTCTAGGTCTAATACTAGTTGGGAAATAATCTTTTTGGGACTATTTGTAAACAATATTCCAAATATATTATTAGTCCCGATATTCTTTGCATGAGTGAGTGAATAAATACATAGATCTGTGATTTACTTATCGTTAGCCTCATAGCATAATTGCCCAGATCATATTTGGGCAAACAATTACTTAGGCAATTATGCTATGAGGCTAACGTTATGGGTTCTCTAGTGGTCTGGTGGTAGAATTTTTGTCAACCGGGTCAAAGGTTCTAATCCGCTCTCATATAGTTTTTCTTCATTAAAATCAAAGATTTTGTTTTGTGATTTCACCGGAAAGAATAAAGTCTCTCTCAGCAACGGCATTAAGCGATAGATTGACGCGCTCGTCTGTGTGTGAAGACTGAGCAGTGTGCACGAGCCAAAAGAGAATGCAAACCCCACCTACTTTGATTTGATTGGCCATCTCAATAATTTTGACATTGACGAGCGCTGTTAGACCACATTCATTTCGACTGTCTGATCAGCTTCGTTCGTCTCTTCCTGTCAATCACGCGGTGTCAACCAATTATACTGCACGAGGGAGGGGCGAGCCAACTCTCTCTCTCACACACACACACACATACAAAGGAGGTAGCAAGCGTGGCAAGCGCTACACACGCAATGACTCAGCAAAAAGGTGCTTTTCAGAGCAACGCGCGGGCCGTGCTAACATTAAACTTTGATGTCAAGAAGGGGCCCTCAAAATATCATCCTGCGGGCCGTGAGTTTGAGACCCCTGCTTTAACAGATTATCTATTATAAATTCTACAACTAGTCAAAATTTACCACAATAAATACAATAGAACGTGATAAACTCTAGTAAATGTGGTCATCATGAGTTTAAAAAAATGAGTTTCCCCTCTTTTCATCAGTCATTTTAGTGGCTGTTTTAGCTCATGTTCGACTTTCTCCGTAGTGTTTTACTCCCAATAGAATTCAAATGGGTCGCACATTTTATCATCAGCATCGCATAGGAACGGCTCGTGCAAATCTTAAAGCCTTGCTTATACTCGACACGTATGCAAAAACGTGAGACCTCATTATGCTTGGCGCTGTGCTGGACGAGTCAGCGGAGGCTCGCGCTGCGGAGCTAATACGAAAGTATAACCAAGGCTTTTTTTGCAGGCCACTTAATCAAACAATTGGGCTTCAGTCACAGTCATATTGCAATTGATCCGTCCCTTATAAAAGCGAGAAGTAGCGGTTTGCAAGAAAAGTGCACCAGTGAGTACCGCCCCAATTCAAGCACTGTCTATTAGGGTTACATAAATAAAACTGATAGCTAGTCGTGAAATTAGAAACTTACGCACTGTAAACCCGAATAAGTTGGCAAAAAAAACAAAAATATAGGTAATCAGTTACATCAAAATGTTTAAGTTAAGAAATTCAAAGCTTAAGCAAAACTGGAAGATTTTTATTTTGACTTATACATTTTTTGAAATTGCTTTTAACTTGAAATATTTGAGTCATTCATACATTCAACTTAAAATTATCATGTAATCTCAACTTAAATATGTTTAGTTGTGGAAACTTGGCTAGCTTTAACCAGCTAATTCAGTAAATGCTAACTTGCTAATTGGTAACACAATGCTGTGTTAGCATAACAATTGCAGAATGAGTATGACAGTATAGAAAATGTATCTTCTCAAACCAAGCTCAAGCTCCACTTATCACTAGAGCCTATCAGAACCAGCATTAACTTTTTGAGCATTTTGAGCTCCAGTAGCTCGTCTGTTTGATCGGACCACACGGGCCAGCCTTCGCTCCACACGTGCATCAATGAGCCTCGGCCGCCCATGACCCTGTCGCCGGTTCACCGCTGTTCCTTCCTTGGAGCACTTTTGATAGAGACTGACCACAGCAGACCGGGAACATCCCACAAGATGCTAAATGCTAACTTGCTAAATGCTAACACAATGCTGTGATAGCATTAGCATAGCATAACAATTGCTGAATAAGTATGACAATATAGATAATTTAGCATATACCTGTTATCTAACCAAGCTCATGCTCCACTCGTTTCCAAGATGGAAACCCCCCAAAGTACCACACTGTTAGACTTTACCGCAATTGTACAGTTACTTACCGCAAAAAAGCCCAGTAAAATACCATTTATATTATTTACGGTTAGCTACTGTAATATGCACTGCATTGAAATTTACAGTAACTTACTGTATATGGGAATTTGCAGTATTTTACTGTTTACGTAAAAGCAGTAGTGCTACTGTAAACAAAGAATACACACACACACACACACACACACACACACTGGATGTTTAAAAGTTAAATAAAAAACATGTGGATGGAAGGATGTAAAATGAGTTCTTTGTGGGAGACAGTAATTTTTATATTTAGTATTTTCTCCTACTCTAGCAAAACAAACCTGTGTGTGTGTGTGTGTGTGTGTGTGTGTGTGTGTGTGTGTGTGTGTGTGTGTGTGTGTGTGTGTGTGTGTGTGTGTGTGTGTGTGTGTGTGTGTGTGTGTGTGTGTGTGTGTGTGTGTGTGTGTGTGTGTGTGCAATTTCTTCTGAAAGTCTGTGGGGTTGGCTGGAGGAGACTTCACACAGTGCTGGACAACATAACAGAAACATTTCTAAATTATCATAGCAAAATGTTTAAAAAGTAAAAAAATTGTCGTCCAGCTCAGTTCAGTTCTCATCCAATAGTATCAGTGCAGTCAGATCAATAATATTGTTGAATATTAAGTATCCCCAACTAAGCAAGTCAGAAGTGACAGTGGCAAGGAACTCCATCAGGTGAATGGAGAAAGCTTATGAGAAACCAGGCTCAGTCGGGGGGCAGTTCTCCTGTGGTCAACAAACGGACACTAGGATTTAGGCTGCATTACATTATAAGAGGTTGGCTTTGAAAGGTGGCTTTAAGACAAAGAACCATTGAGCATAAAATGGTTCTTCAGGACAATATGGTTCTAAATAGAAGTATTACAATGTGTAAAGAACCTTTAAAGAGCCATCATGTTTTAGAGTGGAAATGGAACATGTTCACTGAGTATGATAACTTTGTCTCTTTATTCAAGGCCAACGGTACTTTGCAAATATTCATAACAAGCAATTGTTTCGCAGAAGTCCTGAAGTGTTTCACCCCTCCCCGTGCAGAGAAATCGTCCAATCAGGAGGTTCTCAGTGTATCATTACACACTCTACTGCACAGCTCAAATGAGCACGGGCAGACGAGGAGACTGACTTCAGCCGGCCAAACCAAACTAAAACAAATGCCGCATATCAGACATGCTCCAGTGCATGTATGATTCATCTGGCTGGGTAAACTGTTTTTCTTTTTAGGTGTTTGCAGAATGCCTTCAAGTGCTCGCTGTTATTGTGTATTGTGCTCCATGCACCCCGGCTCATGTGCCGCTGAGATTGTTTTCAACTGGAAAATTATATCAAACCAAACAACAACACCTGAAACCATATGAAATGAAATTAATCGAGTTACTGATTTGGAAACTCGAGCCATATGTGGAAATGAACTGCAGCAGTATTCGCAGGTATTTGACAGTGCGTGAAGCAGAGAGGCGTTTATCTTATTCTAATTACACATTTAAATGAAACATTATATAACTGACTTTGTTCCTTTTCATTCATAAATGACTATGTGGTTTCTTCTAATTTTGCATGAAAACTGTCACAAACAATAACCGGAACGGCAGTAAACAGCACTTTTTAATGAAGGTCTTTAATCATTTTTGTCCACTGGTTCGAGTAGCATCACTGAACTCACGTTGAGACGTCACATACCTCAATGCTCCTTTAGCACGTAGTTGTTTTGCCAGACTAATATAACGTGAGGATGCTAGTCTTTCTTTCTTTAACATTTGATCGAACCAATTTTAAACTCCACCTCAGGCGTGCATAGTTTTTCAATAATTTCTTACATCGATTCAATGCTCAAAAGAAGGAAAATTGCTTTAAAATCTCCATATAGACCTATGAGCTCTGAGGATTTGTAATGATGGAAAATGCGTCTCTATAAGTCAGAAAAGTTGTATAAAGTTGTGTACATAGTGTTACTGTCAAATTCCTGGTGAAGTATGACACTGTACCAACCATCCTGAAATGAGATCCACCAATCAGACTTAATGTTATCATGGAAATTATCATTTTGGCTAAGTAGCGGTCTAAGCGACGTCAGCCACAAACAAACAAAAAAAAGGTTTCCAGACAGATTCCATTAAATTACAGCAAATAACAATTTCACAAAATTACATGCAAAAACTGTAAAAATACAGAATAGACATTACAATCAAAATATATAAAATTACAGTATATTACTGCTGATAATTGCTTATTAAACCTCATGAATAATGTAAAATGACATAGAAAACAACTTTTAGGTTAAACTGTAAGTGTAGGGTTGTATAAAGTTCTTTTATAATAATGCTTTCTCTATACAGTAATTTACTTTTAAGACATGCTGTAGTTTTTCTGTGTAAGAAATTATTTATACAAATGCAAACACAAACGTTTGTATATTATTTTCATATTTTCACCATATTTTGACCAATCTCTAAATTAAGTGCTTAGAAATAGCAACATTTCTGTTAAAGGTGCACTATGTAACTTTTCCTTCCGCTAGAGGTCGCCTGTTCAAAACAAAGGCGTGGTTTGATGACGGCACGTTTGAGCGCAGAATCTTGGGACGTGTGGTCTTCACCTCACAGCCTGTGGGAAAGAATCGGGACAGGACTCGGGCAGAAATCTTGTTGATGGATGTGATTATTAACGTTACTGTAGTAAAGCAGAGCAGGACCGAGTGTTGTGGAGCTGAGGAACCACTGGAGCGATTGTTAATAAGATGAACCAAACACACGCCTCACGAGCAGTGGGACTTTTATTATGCCACAGTCGCTGGCACCACTTCCGCTCCTCCGCTCATGAGTGTGAGGTAACGCAGCTCTGATGATCATATTACACACATCTGAGTGTGTTGATGATGTGATGACGTTACTCTGTGCGTTCTCTCGCCGGCTGCTATGACACTTGTTCACACTGCAGTGAGAGTAAAGCGTTTCTGCAGAATAAAACCAGAAACCGAAGGGAAAGCAGATATGATGTCATCGACAGGCGACGCCCTCACAGGGGAAAATTGCAATTTTCTCAGGATTTACAAATAGTAAACATTTGGGATATTGTAAGTACTCGAATGAACAAAATATATAAAACCGGCCTAGTGGTTTTTGGATATTTTACTGCAAAAATGTTACATAGTGCAGCTTTAAATGAAGTACAGAAATGTATAAGTACAGAATACATGCTTTTAATCAAAGGATTGATTGAAAAAGTTTTACAGCATTAGTCATTGTACATAAATGTTGTCAAGATATGTGAATGATAGGAAATACTATTGTTTAGAACATGTACGAATATCCACATTAGCAAGCAACTGCTGTATACCTTCATACTGTAATTTTGCTGTTATTATTTTATACATTTACAATGACATTTTATCCAAAGTGACTTGCAAATTAAAAGAACAACAGAAACCACAATAGGTGCAGACAGATATGAGAGTGGATTATAGGATTTTTTCCAAAGTAGTAAAGTATTTCACATCAGTTCCCAAAAGCCAACTATGGTCGCAAGTTCCATTGTTACCAACACAATTCAACAGAACTGGTGAGAATAGTTGGCTAACAATGCTTTTGGGAAACGCACCACTGAATGAGCAGATTCTCTTGTTTAATTTGATATATATCATCCACACAAGCTGTTCGCTTACATGAAAAGAGAAATCATAAGTATTTTACGAGTAGGTGCTTTCTCATGAATTAATTAGTTTGAATTTATACATGAATGTTGACTCCTAAACCCTTAATAAGCATGAGCAGATTGTAGGAAAACATTTAAATGAGATACATACGAATTCACCAAAACATAAAATAGTTATGAATTACCATGTGAAAGTGATTATCTGTGTCTGTATCTGTTTTGGAAAGGTTTCGCACTGTGTTTCCTGTGTTTGTGTTTGTTTCTATGGTTTCTCATTGATTTGATTATCATGTGCACCTGTTCTTCATGTCTTTGATTAGTTTGACTTGTGTATTTAAGCTCTGTGTTTCTTTCAGTTCATTGTCTGTCAACATTATACACAATTGTTCTGTTCATGGTTTGAAGTCAAGAGTATTTTGTTTTGAGCTCCTTAATAAACGTCACTACTGTTGTGATTGCTTTTGTCATCTTTATTTGCAGCCAACACTGAGACCATGAGAGTATTATCATGACTGACCATACCCAGTTTGAGACACTAGTTTACTTAGTTCTATACTGGATTCACAAAAATGCATGAAATGGGAGATTGCATTGGCCTACATTTGCCAGTGATAATACATTACACACACAATTATAGAGTTGTGTCTATTTGTTCGATATTTATGGGCCAAGCACCGAAGGTGTGTATTGTAATCATTAGTGTTCCTATTCTTCTTCATCTTCCTCTCTTGAGTCTATGGCAGCCCATAGAACTGCTCGTGGGAAAGTTATGAAATTTGGCACACAGATAGAGGACAGTCTGAAATGTCACTATAGCAAATTTGGAGTCTCTATCTCAAACCCTCTAGCGCCACCTACTGTCCAAAGTTGCGCTCACGTTTATGCTATATAAGTTTTATAAATTTTGAATCATAAAGAATAAGAAACAAAAATGATTTTCTTCAGACCATGCCGACAAAAAATGGTATATCCTATGACAACCATGACCTGAGGTTACCTGCACAGTTTCGAAGCAGTGCCACCTAGTGGTCAGGAGATATGGAAATTTGACATTTTTGCTTGTAACTTCTGAACGGTTTGGACAAAGAATCACAAAACTTTAGATTTGGTGAAGCATGCTGAGTTGAATGATACACACTTTCCCCATGTCAGCCATTTTGGGCATCGACCATTTTAAATTTTGTCATAAAATGCTATATTTTATGAACGCATTGATTTTCTTTCAAAACCTACTTTTTCGAACTCCTCCTAGACCGTTGGTCTGATTTTCACCATAATCAAATCATATCATTGTGGCGAGCAGCGAGGCCGAGGGACCGTGAGGGCGGGACGAGGCGGCGCTCATCAGGGAGGATGAGCGCCAGCTGCGCGCCGCAGCGATCTCGGCCCTCGCGGAGGAGTGAGGGACTATAAAGGAGGAGCGACGACAGTGAGGGACGAGAGAGGACCAGGCCTGGATTTTGTGTTGTGTTTTATTTGAGTTTTGTTATGTGTTCGCTGCCTGCAGTCGTCCGTGAGGGGCTGCAGATTTTTATTTTCATTTTGTGTTTGTTTGTGTATAGGCGGCAGTCGTCCGCGAGGGGCTGTCGCCGACTTTTTATTTTGTGTTTGTTTAATTAAAACTTTGTTTGAACGTCCGCCGGTTCCCGCCTCCTTCTTCCCGTACCAACAAGCTTTACTACAATCATCTTGAGACCATTTAGCAAAAATTTATGGATTTCATGTTGTATAGACTAAACAAAGTTGATGGCATGATGCCAAAACGACTGAGGCTGTATCTCTACAATTATTTGACATATTGACACCAAACTTTGCATTTGTCATTGTAACCTTATTCTGACCACAGCACATCAATTTTGTAACATCCTACAGGACTTGAAAGATCTGCTGCTAACATCTTGGTGCCAAAGATTACTGGACACCTTCAGGGGTCTTGTAGAGCCCTGTTTTGGCAGCACGCAGAGGACCAAAAGCATATTAGGCAGGTGTTCATTATGTTTTGCCTCATATACTGTATAGGCTCAGGTTGGGTAATAGTGTGTGCTGTGTTACAGAGCCTTTCTGCTGCTATACTTGAGTATAGAAGACTGACGACAGGTTGATGATTATTGTAAGTAATATGGTCTGATGTCAAGGCATCAAAAATAACAGACACCATCCCCTCCTCTTCATTCCCTGACCACACCTCCTGCTCTGAGGATGACGGAGAGAAAGTAGCAGAATCAGAGAGAGTGAAGGAGCAGTGGGAGTAGATGTGTGTGAAAACGGCACTCTCAGCTCTTTCTGTGTGAAGATGCACGACCATCTGCGGGAATACGCTCGCACGTCTGGACGTCATTTGTCCAGTGTGGAATGATATTCTGTGAGTGTGTGTGAGAATGCCAGCAGTAGTTCTGTCAGATGATGTATGTGTTTCTTCAGTGCTGTGATTAGTGCTGTGGTGTGGGGGAGCTAGACTCACCTCATCAGTTCCACTCACTGTCACACACACACACACACACACACACACACACACACACACACACACACACACACACACACACACACACACACACACACACACACACACACACACACACACACACACACACACTTTATGTTTTATGTAGACTTTCCAAAGATATGATTTTTATACTGTACAAACTGTATATTCTCTCCCCTTACACTAACCCTACCCCTAAACCTACGCATCACACACACACACACACACACACACACACACACACACACACACACACACACACACACACACACACACACACACACACACACACACACACACACACACACACACACACACACACAACACACACACACACACACACACACACACACTGGGTTAGTCCATTTTCAACCCAACTTGGGTTATTTTTAACCCAGCATTTTTAGAGTGTACTGTACCCCTAATCCTACCCATCACACAAAACTACATGAATTTCACTTGGTGTGATGATCATCACTTAGTGTGATTTACAAGCTGTTTTCCTCATGGGGACCAAAAATGTCCCCACAAAGACAAAGATTTCGATACATTTTGTTCCCATAATATAGGGTTTGCCAGGACACACACACACACATACACACACGTCCGGTTCGCTATCTTTGTGGGGACTCTCCATAGACGTAATGGTTTTTATACTGTACAAACTGTATATTCTCTCCCCTCACACTAAACTTACCCCTAAACCTACCCATCACACACACACACTCACACACACACACACACACACACTAACCACAAACATTTTTTTTTTTTTTTTACGGACCCCAAACCTCACCTTTCTAAGAATCTGAGCGTCTACTGTCATTTTCCTGACATCTGTCCCTGTTCATTCTCCCTCTATCCCTCTTTGTGTGTGTGTGTGTAACACAGTGTGCAGATTCCAGTGAAGCGACTGGAGGTAAGTGTTGTCCCTGCATTTGTCTTAATTAATCTTTAATGAAACGGCCTCATCTTACCCTCTCTCTCTCTCTCTCTCTCTCTGTCTCATAAATGAAAGATGTAGCTGAGCAGTGCTGGTTTCCGGGTATTTTTAAGGTTGAGCTGCTCTTGAATCCAGCAGGTCTCCTGGCCCTCACGTTCACTAAATGTTTTTTATCTTCTCTCTAATATTTGACTAGCTGCTTTCTCCCAGGTCAGGTTCAGGTTCCTTCTGATGTATAGAAGTTGTATTTAAAGGTGCAGTATGTAATTTATGTGAGACTTTATTTTGGCAGTTCTGTTTAGTATGGCATTAATGGCCCAGAAATTAGACCTTTCACTTCTGTAAACTGTAAAAGTGGTAACATGCTATTTCTATTTTTACTTTTTAACCCATAACAATTCATTTATAGTTGAATACTTTAGACTTTTAGAGAAAACCAGTCAATTTAGATGTTACCATACCATTTTTTTTCACACACCTTTGTGCTGACTGCCATTGACAGGAGAAAATGAGCATGCTCTTCCCGAAATTTCTTTTCAGGCTGCATTTTGCTTCAGGTTTTACACTGGTGTGACTCTGCAGGAGTTCTGTCTTGACTGTGGTCATGGGGTGCAAATGAGGGCCTTGTCCAGTGTGACACCAAGATTCATGGCTCTCTGAGTGAAACACTTTTGTTTTCTATGAAAATGGCGAGCTTGAATATGTAAGAATGATAGAAAAAGCCATGACAGGCAATGACTTTGCAAAGTGATTGTGGCGAGATTGGCGAGCGAGAGACGTGGGAGGAGCGTGAGAGAACTGTCAGTGATTGAGAATGAGTGTCACCTACGAGGCACACCGGTCTCGAGTCCTCTCATGAGGGAGCCCGGAGGCATATAAGGACCAGTGACACCAGTGAAGGACGAGAGAGGACCGGGCCTGGACTTTACGTTGTTTTGTTTTCGTTTTGTTATGTGTGTGGGTGGCAGTCATCCGTGAGGGGCTCCCGCTTTTACTTTCAGTTGGTTTGTTTATTTGATTAAAGTTTCTTTGAATGTTCGCCGGTTCCCGTCTCCTTCTTCCCTGAACAAAGAACTGTGTTACAGTGATTATGTGTAAAGAGAGAATAAAAATGGTCCAAGTACTGATCCCTGTGGAACACCTGGGGGTAGCTGAAATAGATCCGTTCTATAATATCTGTGTTCTGGTAGGACTTGAACCCTGTGAGATTTCATACAACCATACAAAATATGAACAATTCCTCTGGCTGATCCATGTGTTCTTCACTCTCACACTTTCCCTCTCTTTACCTGATCAGTGAGGCCTTTAAGGGTCTGTGCCTGGTTCGTCAAAACTCTGTCACACAGCCATTCTTGCATCACATCCCAACAAAAACACTCTAAGCAAAGTCAATCGGCTGTTTTTCTTCAGAGCAAAATCTATCGCTCAGATCACTGCGACATACATTTATCACACACAGCCGACTGTTTCGGAGCAATGTTGAATTTTGGACGCATGCAGTGAGATTCTGTGAAGCTGAGATGTGCGGTCACATTAGCAAAAATGTCTGTTAAAATTTCCTGGGCAAAAAAAAGGTCAAATATAGCTGCGAGCAGCAATTATCGGGGTTCTATTGATTTAAGGCCTTTAAGCACATGTGCATAAAAAGATATGATGTTTTATTTAGCAAGCCTGTTATCATCTCAAACATAGATGGAAATGATCATTTACAGCCAATACAGGCAATTTACCATAGGAAATATATGGTTTTTAAAGCTTTTTACCAGTTATAGTCTCCATAAAAGATCTCCATAAAAGTATGCATGCTTCTTGAGAATCATGTTGCCGCATGTTTTCCTTTAGGAACGATAGGCTTTTGGGTGGACTTGGTCATGCCTGTTTTTTAAATGACCCTGCTATAGCTATCCAAAGGCCAAAGTTCAAATCTTTTCAATAACTATTGACCTAGAGAGTCCCGAGAATTGTGCCGCTGTGGTTTTATCAAGGTTGAGCCAAAAGACTAGTTCGCTAAAGTTAGTTTTTGAAACAATCTCTGATATTTTACAAGGGCCATGAGTCAAACAGGCCCACAGAGTTTCATTCCGATCGGCTTACGTTAAACTTGTCTGTTAGCTGCTCAAAATTAATTGGCCGATGGTGGACATGTTTTTTGAGATACGCCAGTGTCCGCATATATAATCATGGCACCTCAGACAAAGACACTACATGCCAATTTTCAAGTTAATTGGACTAACAGTGAAGTAGTTATAGCCATTTTCATGTGTTTTTCCTGTTATAGCGCCACCAAGTGGCCAGTTGCCGTGTCCTTGAACCCCTAATTGTCCGTTGTCAATAGTGTAGCGATGTATGAAGCACAGCTCACACAGAAGTCACTTTCCAAGTGACCAACTTGAACCCGTTGTTGCTCTCATGTGAAATTTCTGATTACGTGGATTTCTATTAAATTACTGGATTTCATCCATGAAAATTCGTCTAAGTATTAGATGGAAAACCAGGAGTGGAGTTGATAATGGGATGCTTTGGGATAGTGCTGTTGCTCAGCTTACATCCCAGGTGTCCAATCTTGCTTTTCCTGCAAAGTTTAGTTATAATCCTAATGAAATGCATTTGAAACAGCTAATAAAAGTTTTCCATATTACTAGAAACTTCTGGGGCCCTATTTTAAGGATCTGAGTGCATGGAGCAGGTGCACTTAGGGCGTGTCCGAATCCAATTTTGCTAGTTTAACTACAGACAAAATGGTCGGTGCACCAGGCGCATGGTCCATAAGGTTGTACCTCGTCTCTTAATGAGTCATGGGTGTGTTTTGGGTGTAGCGTGCAATAAACCAATCAGAGTCTCATCTCCCTTTCCCTTTAAAAGCCAGTTGTGCACGCACCACGGCGGATTCGCTATTTACATGCGACCGGAAAGACTGAACGCTTCTCCAGAGAGGAATCTTTGGTAACACTTTAGAATAATGGTCATTAGTTAACATTAGTTAATGTATTAACTAACATGAACTAACCATGAGCAGTACATTTGTAACTGTATTTGTTCATCTTTGTTAGCGTTAGTTAATATAAATACAGCTGTTTATGGTTTGTTCATGTTAGTTCACAGTGCATTAACTAATGTTAACAAGATTTTAATAATGCATTAGTAAATGTTGAAATTAACATTAACAAATATTAATAAACGCTTTATAAGTGCAGGTCATTATTAGTTAATGTTAACTAATGTAGTTAACTAATGTTAACTAATGACCATTATTCTAAAGTGTTACCGAATCTTTTATTTTTAATAGCCTATTTAAAAATGTTTGTGTGCTGCTGTGCATCCCTGTGCATCGCCTACAGGCTCATATTACTAACACGCCCTTTAAATAACACAAAAATTTGGCGCTATTGATTTTAGACCAGGTTTTTGTTGGTCAATGGCGCAGTCATTTTCAGTTCCTCAAAATAGCAGTGCTCCAACAATGCCCCTGAACACACCTGGTTTTCCGACCAGCATGGGTGAACAGATGGCACGAGTGCATTTGCTATTTAACCAACGTGGCTTGAAAATGAGAACTGCGTCGGAATGAAACCAGAAGAAAACATTTGCGTCATGTCTGGTGTCTCATTGCACCTTGTGTATGATACGGCTGCTGGTGTGTTGAGGCAGGCTGGCGACAAATTCTGCAGGACATTGGCCCTCTAGGAGCATGATTGGACACACCTGACATACATGATCAGGTGACAGCTGTATGAAGCTGCAGTTTGTATGCAGCCCTGGTGAAGCATGAACCTTCAGTATCGTTGATAAAAGTGGACGCATCCTCACCAATTATGGACATCATGACTATTTTTACCTGTTTTGTGTTTCAAAGACTGAGCACAGTCACAGAGAGGCATGTGGAAAATAAATGACTCTTGACTTCGGCAGTGGGGAACAGCAGGAGAAATAAAATCACTTATTTTAAATCACAGCAGTATAGATGATGGAAATTTGAACTTGACTTGTTTCATTACATGCAACTTCAGCTTCATTACAAATGACTCACAACCTTTTCAACTGCTGGCAACACCTACAATCGACAGAATGGCTACAGGTAAAACACATCTAAAATGATCACATTAGCTGGTTTGGTGCTGGTCTAGTCAGTGGACCAGCACAAACATTTTGGTAATAAAAATAAAAGGCTGTTAACCACAATGGTCTTTCTGAAGAAACTGGTTGGCCAAGGGACATTTGTTGGTTAACCGTTTACAAAACCACATCAGCGTCCACAACTTATGCTGCTCTTTTCCACAGCGAAGTGTGTGGTTTATTCCTTGGCAAGTGATTACCAGGAGTATAGCCGTTTGTACGTGATAGTTTTTCAAATGTCCATTGAGGCTATATTCAAGATCGATGCCTTCATGACAGTTACAGGTAAAGCAGATGTGACAGTTGTCAGTAAAGAAGGACAGAAACTCAGTTTGTGTGTCCCTCTCTACAGAACACAACAGAGACAAACACAGGTTCAACAAGAGAAGATGATGTTGTGCACAAAATAATAATAATAATAAAAACTGGTGCAGTGGTTCATGCAAGCTGGAGGGAAGGTTCATTTCACCCCTGCACACACACACACGCACACACACAAACACACACACACACACACACATGTGAGGAAATTCTAATTAATGTGTTAATGACAGTTGGACCTGTGGTTAGCTAGGGAGTGTATAATAAATTGTGATAATAAAAATGCATCACTGAACCCTTCTGAGGGTTTATTTAATGTAGTTACAAAAATGCCAGCAGCTGATGTGGACCAGAGAGCTTCCCCGTACACTTCATTTTCAACATCAGACCTCACACTGCGCACAGTGCTACTCTCTCTCTCTCTCTCTCTCTCTCTCTCTCTCTCTCTCTCTCTCTCTCTC
Organism: Romanogobio albipinnatus; assembly: GCA_023566225.1. Classification (NCBI taxonomy): domain Eukaryota; kingdom Metazoa; phylum Chordata; class Actinopteri; order Cypriniformes; family Gobionidae; genus Romanogobio; species Romanogobio albipinnatus. The sequence goes on from CM042243.1 coordinate 53,872,096, forward strand.
TCTCTCTCTCTCTCTCTCTCTCTCTCTCTCTCTCTCTCTCTCTCTCTCTCTCTCTCTCTCTCGCACACACCCCTACACACACACACACTCGTGTCTGGTTCGCTATCTTTGTGGGGACGCTCCATAGACCTAATGGTTTTTATACTGTACAAACTGTATATTTTCTCCTCTTACACTAACCCTACCCCTAAACCTACCCATCACACACAACTACAGGCATTTGTACATTTTCAAAAAACACCACTTAGTGTGATTTATAAGCTGTTTTCCTCATGGGGACCGAAAAATTACCCCACAAGGGCAAAGATTTTGGATATTGCCATCTTTGTGGGGACATTTTGTCCTCATAACATAGGGTTTTACTGAACCACACACACACACACACACACATGCATGCATGCACTCTCTCTCTCTCTCTCTCTCTCTCACACACACACACACAGATTCTCCACACTCTGTAGCAGGTGTAAGGTGAGTTTGTAGTTTTCATTAATAACATTAATTTCATGGCTGTTATTTCATTTCCATGAAATACTACAGTAGCATTTTAATTGTTTTCCATTAAAAATAACTGAACATCCTAGAAAAAAAATGTCTCTAGTTATGAATTTTTTTCAAAAAAATCTCATTGCCAAATGAAGTTCATTGCTTTATGAGGAAAAAACAAGATGTTAAAAATAATACAGTTTTTCACGAACGCTAACACACTGTAACTGAATAATTTGGCACAATTTCCCAAACCATTTATTCAATTATCAAAACAAAGACACATTTCTCAACTATATACACATTTCACTTGTTTCCTTTCAAGGGAAATCGCGCTGCGTCACCGCTTTGGGAACACCTCTGTGTGATTGAGTCATGAAGCATGTATGTCATCAGTCCAATAGAGAGACAGAACGTCATAGGCGGGTGACGTCATAGACCCGGAAACTATAAAGCACACCGGCAAGCACACGCCGTTAGCTTCTGTTGCCTTCAACAAGCGCTCTGTGTCATTGTTCCTGTCATTCTGTGTTGTGTCTGAGTTCAGACTTTCTTATTTTCTCCACAAGTTTGCACTCACACTCATGTTATATTAAGAGAGATTATGGCGAGCGAGCAGCACTACAGACAATGTGTTCCTCCCTGCTCACGCTACATCACGAGCGGGGATACACATTTGATGTGTGTTGTTTGTCTAGGTGAGCAGCATGCGCAGTCAGCACTCGATTGTGAGGCGCTGCGATCCCGCCAGGCGCTCTTCGAGGAGGGCGTCCCGGCTCGCGTTCCCCACGGCACGGGCCCCGCTGCTGCTGAGGCTCATCGTCGACTTATGTCGTGGGGTTCGCAAAAGGATCTGTTGGAGGGGCTTGAGGCCCTATCTCAGCCTTCACCCGGCAGATCCAAAGGAGGAGGTTGTTCTCGCGCATATGAGGAGGTTGGGGCTGAGGCTCAACTCCAAGAAGAGTGTCCTTTCTCCTGTGCAAAAGATCTCTTATCTCGGTGTGAGTTGGGATTCGGTCTCTATGCAGGCCCGTCTGTCAGAGCCTCGCATAGGGTCGATCCTCTCAGCCATGAAAGGGGTGAAACTAGACCAGCCGCTCACTGTAAAACAGTTCCAAAGACTGTTAGGTCTGATGGCAGCTGCGTCCAACGTGATTCCTTCGGGCCTGCTGTTCATGAGACCGTTACAGTGGTGGCTGAAGACCAGGGGCTTTTCCCCGAGGGGAAACCCCTTTCGCGTAATCAAGGCAACGTGGCGGTGTCTCCGCACCTTGGTTATGTGGAAGGACCCTTGGTTCCTGACCCAAGGCCCGTCCCTGGGGGCACAGTGTCAGCATGCGTCTCTGACCACAGATGGATGCCTCGCTGACGGGCTGGGGGGCGACCATGAGTGGTCGCTCGGCCCAGGGTCTGTGGCAGGAACACCAGCGTTCGTTCCTGCCACATCTCAGGGGCCATCATGTGCTTGTATGCACAGACAGCACATCAGTGGTCTCCTACATCAACCATCAAGGGGGTTTAAGGTCCCGTCGCTTATACAAGTTGGCGAGCCTTATCCTCCTCTGGGCTCAGGGAAAATTTCTGTCAGTCAGGGCGATGTACATCCCAGGGAGCCAGAATGTGGAAGCAGATATCCTGTCGAGGCAGGGGCCGAGGCCCGGGGAGTGGAGACTACACACAGAGGTGGTGGAGCTCCTTTGGGAGAAGTTTGGCAGGGCCCAAGTGGACCTGTTCGCCACTCACGAGAATGCACATTGTCGTCTGTGGTTCTCCCTGTCGCCTCCAGCTCCTCTCGGACTGGACGCGATGGTACAGGAGTGGCTGAGGCTGCCCCTGTACGCTTTTCCCCCGATTGCTCTGCTTCCGGGAGTTCTAGAGAGAGTGCGTCGGGACGGGTCCGTCTTCTGCTAGTAGCTCCGTTCTGGCCGGGCTGGGCCATAGCAGCTTACCACACTCCTTTGAGTGGAGTTACTTTTGGGGCGACACCCGCTAGTAACCCGTTTCCTCCTTGGAACCTTGAGGCTGAGACCTATGACACGCACCAGGGTGCCGGCCTGGGATTTATCCATTGTCCTTCAAGGCCTTTCCGAGGCTCCCTTCGAGCCGCTCGAGGAAGTCTCTGAGAAGTTTCTCACTCTAAAAACGATATTTCTTCTTGCTATATCTTCCCTTAAGAGAATAGGGGACTTGCAAGCCCTCTCTGTTGCACCCTCGTGCTTGGAGTTTGCCCCGGGTATGGCTAAGGCCTTTCTCTCTCCAAGGCCCGGGTATATTCCCAAGGTCCTCACTAATACTGTGAGACCTATTGTGCTCCAGGCTTTTTGTCCTCCTCCTTTTACGACGTCAGACCAGGAAAAATTAAATCTGCTTTGTCCCGTTCTCGCACTAGACGCCTATGTCCACAGAGCTGCCCTGTGGAGGAAAACTGATCAGTTGATTGTTTGTTACAGTCTCAAAGCAGAGAATGAGCAAGTGGGTGGTCGAGGTCATCTCGCTTGCTTATGTGGCGGTCGAACAGCCCTCTCCTTTAGCTGTTCGGTCCCACTCCACTAGGAGTATGGCTGCCTCTCAGGCTCTTTTAGCAGGGGCCTCCCTGCAAGATGTTTGTGATGCGGCGGGGTGGTCCTCGCCTCATACTTTCATCAGGTTCTACGAACTGGATGTAAACGCTACTCCGGGGTCTCGGATGCTCGCCTCTTAGCTCATGCCACAGGCGGGCATCCAGACTCGCATGGGGATGTGGGTATTCTCATTCCCAAAGCGGTGACGCAGCGCGAGTTCCCTTGAAAGGGAACGTCTTGGTTACGACTGTAACCTTAGTTCCCTGAATAGGGAACGAGACGCTGCGTTACCCTGCCATACTCCTCGAATGCCTGCAAGCGCCTTGTTTCAGGCCTTCTTCAGAAGCTAACGGCGTGTGTTTGCCGGTGTGCTTTATAGTTTCCAGGTCTATGACGTCACCCGCCTATGATGTTCCGTCTCTCTATTGGACTGATGACATATGTGCTTCACGACGCAATCACACAGAGGCGTTCCCAAAGCGGTGATGCAGCATCTCGGAACTAAGGTTACTGTGGTAACCGAGGCGTTTTCACACATTCCAATTTTTGTGATTTCTACAAATATTTTGTAGAATGATTTCTACAAAACTCTACACAGAATGCCCTTATTTTACAGTGGTTTAACCGTGTTCTCATTCAGAAAACACATAGTATAATTAACTCAAGTGTTACTATGTGAACTCAAGCAGCACATATTTATCCATCAGTAACCCTTCAGTAGCAAAAATGATGACACGCCAATCAGAATCTGGGGATAAACAGGAGCACATGTGATTGTGCTTTAGAAATTGCATCCTAGAACCAACGTCAGGGTTTTATACTACTTACACATAGTTACAGTACACAGTAACAGTACTTTATATCAGAGAAATTTCACACAAAATTATGTCAAAATGCCGGTTTTGTCGAGTTTCATTGTAAACATAGTTGGTTATGTCTTCGTAAACATGACATTTGCCAGTCACCAACCGCATTTTTGGTCAAGTTTCATGGCCCACAGGATATCTAGTGTGAATATCTGAACATGCAATATATCAAAAGAAAGAGCAAACCCTCTGTTTTATTCTAGCTTCATGCATTCTTTTTTATCAACACTTGAATGTGGGTAAGTTTCATGAAAAAAGCTACATTTTGAGGGGAAAAAAACTGAGAAAATCACATTTTTAACAAAGACTAATATATACAGATGGAATTCAGAACGATCAAAACACAGATCGAGTCCATCAACACCCACAGTCCTATAGCTCATCCTGGGGCTACATTTCATTCAATAACATAGCCGTTTTGATTTATATGCTGTTTATTTTGATAGTCACGTTATTTTACATATGAATCTGCTTATATGAGATTACTAATTTCTGCTTCTTCTTCATCTGTGTTTTGATCAGGAGATTCTGTACTCGTTCAGGAGATGTGTAATAGCGCCCCCCTACCGTATAACAGTGAGAACAAAGCCGTAAAATCTCGTCAATGGCAGGGAAGCGTTTTCTCATAAAAGTCTCATAAAACAAAAGACAGAAAAAAATCACTCAAGGCTCTTGACTGAATAACTTTAATAATAGTTAATCTATATTTATACAGTGAAGACCATGTATTTTACATTTGATTACTATTTATGTAGCCTACCTGTAGACCTATGAATAACCTGAAAATAACTGTTATTCATTTGTATGTTTGTTCTGTTGTATTATGTACAATGTAAGTATATTATGTACATACTGCATTCTATATACAGTACCAGTCAAAAGTTTGGGCACCAATGGGAAAGTGTGTCCAAACTTTTGGCTGGTACTGTCCTATAATATACACATAAATAATATCAGCTGACACATGTTTATCCGATTATTTTACTCCCTAATATCTGTATCGGTTGGGCTCTACCAATAAAAGGTATTTTTGTTACCGTGTTATGAATTGATCTAACTAGAGATCACTGGGAAGTGCAGTAGTCTGTGTATTTGCAGGTTTTATGTGTCATCTGAGGCCAAAGTTTGATTTTGATTGAAGTGAATACATTTTTGACTGAAATATTTGATATATTTGACATATTTTGAGGTTTGTACAAGTTGTTGTGTAGTTACAAGATTGTGTTTATAGTTGTGAGAAAATGGTGAGTTGTTTCATGAATTGTGTGTTAGCAATAGAGAAAAACTGTAATAAACTTAATTGCAATGATATTTTCTAAAATACATTTTTTCTTCTCAAGTAAATTGTACCTTGCTTTTATGTTTTAACAGAAATTAAGACAAAAAAAAGTTATTATTGTTTCTTTCCAATTTAGCAAGTTAGTTCTCACAGCGGTCTCATGTTGGTTGCGACCTGAGCAGACCATGTGATGCTCTTTTCAGTAAGGGGTCCAGCGTCTTTAATTGAAAGACTTCCTTTCTACAATGTATTGAGATTTCAGGGCTTGTCTCTGGCAGAACACATGGGTTCATGGGAAACTCAACTCTGGAGCTAATGCTGAGGATGGGAGATCTCTGCTGGTCGTCACTTTTTTCAATATGATGATCTTCATCAACATCATTATTGCCATGTTGAAGCGTCTGGATGCTGATAAATTACTGAGTGCACTGAAGGGCACTGGTGGGTTAAAGGTGCCAGAGTTTTCTACAGTTTGAATGTGAATCATTAGCAACAGCTGAACTAAATCCGTACAGTACAGAGAGAAATGTCTGGAAACTTCCTCGTCTTTGATGTGGTACAAAGATTCTTCTGTGGAGAGAAAACCCCTGAAAAAACACATACAAGGGCTATGTTTGGAATGCAGTACTAGCATACAATAATGCCATATGCGAAACAGAATACAATAATTATGAAAAACAAGTTATTGCCTGATTTCACTACATTGCATGTTTACTTCAGTGAATTACTAATCCAAGATGGTGTAAAAAAAAAAGTTTAAAAACCTACTGATATGAGCAAATGATTCTTCAAAATTTAAGAGATGAAATGTAATGGTTGATACTGCTCCACTGGAAATGTAAGAATGAATCAAGTGTGCTGGATTATGGGATGAACGTATTGATCCACTGGAGGCAAGCTTGATGAACCCAAATGCAGTTTATTATAAACCCAAAGTGAGCAAACCAGGAACAGATACAAAACAAATGATGACTTTAACTTGAAACAAATAGACTTGACTTGAAACAGACCGGAATTGAAACAGACCTGAATTGAAACAGACCTGAATTGAAACACACTTGCATTGAAACACACTTGACTTAAATCAGACTGGACTTGAATTTAAACATACTTGAATTGACTTGAAACAGACTGGACTTGAAACAGACTGGACTTGAATTTAAACACACTTGAATTGACTTGAAACAGACTGGACTTGAATTGAAACACACTTTAATTGACTTGAAACAGACTGGGCATGAAACAGACTGGACTTGAATTGAAACACACTTTAATTTACTTGAAACAGACTGGACTTGAATTGAAACACACTTTAATTTACTTGAAACAGACTGGACATGAATTGAAACACACTTGAATTGACTTGAAACAGACTGGGCATGAAACAGACTGGACTTGAATTGAAACACACTTTAATTTACTTGAAACAGACTGGACATGAATTGAAACACACTTGAATTGACTTGAAACAGACTGGGCATGAAACAGACTGGACTTGAATTGAAACACACTTTAATTTACTTGAAACAGACTGGACATGAATTGAAACACACTTGAATTGACTTGAAACAGACTGGGCATGAAACAGACTGGACTTGAATTGAAACACACTTTAATTTACTTGAAACAGACTGGACTTGAATTGAAACACACTTTAATTGACTTGAAACAGACTGGACTTGAAACAGACCTCACCAACAGTGGTTGCTGGTAACAATACTCAACAAGGGAACAAAGCAAACATGAGGGCTTAAATACACAAAGACTAATGACTAAACACGTCACACCTGTGAACAATCAAGACAATGAACCAATAGGCTTGTTCGACTTCACCCAGCGATGCGCAGACCGATCGGCGGCTGACTTGAAGCAGTGCATGCCGGTTAGAAATTTTGTCCGACTTGAGGCAGCGCCGACGCCACGTGACAGTGACGTATGTCAACAAAGTGCCGCGAGAGCGATTCGAGAGCAGCCGCTGATACAGCCGGTGCAGTTTCTCCAGAGCAGCTGCAGGAGGCTGCACGGACTCTGATGACGACACAGCTGTTCCTCGATTGGCTGGATTCACCGCATGACAGCGATCACGCGTGTTTCGTGTTTATTCTGAAACCTTCAGCTCCACTAATGCGCACAAATCTGTTTTTTATAACAGTAAAACCTCCTTTCATGTAGTCGCGATGTTATATTGTCATGTTTATCAAAATAAAACTGATTAAAAATGTAGACCCCACTTCATTGATAGTGTAGACTTATATGTTGACATTTATTCTTGTACAAACACACACTGTATTAAGCAGTACATAAAGTATTACATGACATTAATGTCTCTGAAACATCTGTGTATTGCCAAATATTGCATTTATTTCACTTCAGCTGATAAAGTATGCAAACACAGCGCGAGCATCACTACGGGAAGCAGAAAGTGTCCGACTTCACGTCTCCGTTTGCAGCTCCTCCCCGTCTGCACGCGGCTACTCTCGCCGATCAGTTGAATCCGGCCGCAGCCGATGTCGAACACACCTAACGACAGAACTAAACTAAGAACCCACATGACTAAATTAACCAATGAGAACATGACACAAGAGACTAGAGAAGCACATGACATGATCACATGAGGGCACAATGGAATCACATGACAAACCAGGAAACAAGACAATGGGAAAACAAGAGGCTTGTTCGACTTCACCCAGCAATGCGCAGACCGATCGGCGGCTGACTTGAAGCAGTGCATGCCGGTTAGAAATTTTGTCCGACTTGAGGCAGCGCCGACGCCACGTGACAGTGACGTATGTCAACAAAGCCCCGCGAGAGCGATTCGAGAGCAGTCGGGTGATACAGCCAATGCAGTTTCTCCAGAGCAGCTGCAAGAGGCTGCACGGACTCTGATGACGACACAGCTGTTCCACGATTGGCTGGATTCACCGCATGACAACGATCACGCGTGTTTTGTGGTTATTCTGAAACCTTCAGCTCCACTAATGCGCACAAATCTGTTTTTATAACAGTAAAACCTCCTTTCATGTAGTCGCAATGTTATATTGTCATGTTTATCAAAATAAAACTGATAAAAAATGTTGACCCCACTTCATTGATAGTGTAGGATTATATGTTGAACTCTATTCTTGTACAAACACACACTGTATTAAGCAGTACATAAAGTATTACATGACAATAATGTCTCTGAAACATCTGTGTATTGCCAAATATTGCATTTATTTCACTTCAGCTGATAAAGTATGCAAACACAGCGCGAGCGCCACTACGGGAAGCAGAAAGTGTCCGACTTCACGTCTCCGTTTGCAGCTCCTCCCCGCCTGCACACGGCTACTCTCGCCGATCAGTTGAATCCGGCCGCAGCCGATGTCGAACACACCTAATATAAGAACATGATGAAACGGAACCAACACACTAGACATTACAGGGATACAGTATCCCAAGCATATATACATATTTTGGCGATGGAACAGTATCCCATGCATACAGAAAGTTTGCCAGTTTACAAATGAAATATTATATACACTACTACAGAATTAGTAGGAATAGAACGGTGGTATGCTATTCTGAGCGTAGCCAACAGATCTACAGATCACTGTTGGCCGGTGGAGTCCCAGTAGACATATAAAGCCAGCAGCTAGATAGGCAATGTTAGATTTTAAGCTTAAAAGCTTCGTGATACCCTCACACAAATTAAGTACAAATGGTGGTTCTCCAGATGACTTTGAAGTTAGACAAGTGCCAGACACTGACATGTCTGGGCATGTCAAATACTCCTGGAGCACTTGAAAATGCTGAGTAGTCTGTAAACACACTTCTGGTATTAAATGGTACAATCAGTGTGTCAAACACTACTCTAATGTAACATAAGAACATTCCATAACGTCAATCATTTATAACTATAATTATACATGATCTGGAGAAAATATAAGTGGTGCTTGCCAGTACAAAAGTCACTGCTGTAATTCTAGGATGTTTGCCAGGCAATTGCTACACATTTTTTTAAGGTGACTTTTTGAGCAATGTTGCCTGGGCACTTTCACATTGAGAATGGGCAACAAATTTCTATCTGGATACTTCAGATCGGCATGGGCCGTGTGTCTCACCTGTTTGCCTGTTGAAGGCAACATTGCTCGAAAAGCTGTCCCATGTATCATCGCTTTATGGTGCTCTGAAGCAATTTTTAGCACATTACTATATGGTTGCTTGAGTGTTGTGGGGTGCGTTTCCCATACAACAATGCAAATAACTGATTAACTACCATAATGCGATGCATCATTGAAGAAATCAACTAGCCAGTCACGACTGTTTCCCGAAACCGTATTGTCGCAAATTTGTCGTTCAAACTCGTTGGTAAATGATGTCTATGCAGGTGGGGGAATAACAACTTCTTTTAATCAATCTGTTTGAGATTGAATTAATGCTGGATTTTTTACTATAAATTACGGACATGGCATCTGAGGAGAAATTCTAATTTTTCTCGGTTATTTCGCTTTATTTCCAGATTCAATCATAAGCTCGTTCTTGCATACTAGAGCACGTACGCACATGCATACTCTTCAAAAATGGTGCATTAAATCTCTTGACAAACTAAAAGATGTAAATGACATTTGTATGTATTATAAATAAAATATACATATTGTACTGAATGTCCACTTGCTTATTTTGCTCAAGATAAGGATTTATTGAGTCCACATGCCATGCAAACAATAAACTCTGCTTCCAACCACAGGGAGAGAGCTGTCGTTCAAACCACACAACTGTGTGATGCTGTTTGCGAATGTTAGTTGGAACTATGGCTTCGGGAAACACAGACTCGTTGAGCTATGTTGATAACGATGGAACTTGTAACCATATTTGGCTATCAATGCTTTCGAGAAAACGCACCCCTGATTGGTTGTTCACTGGCAAGTCAAAAGTTCCCAACCCAAAGTCTTTCTCACTGGACGTTGGACGTAAAATGATTTAATTTAAAGATGTCATTGGTGTGACTAGATTGCTTTGTATTAGTTAATTAAAGTACCCCTATAATGGATTTTTGAAAATTACCTTTCATGTTGTGTGTAACATAGCTCTAAGTGAATGAAAACATCCTGAAAAGTTTTAAATCTGAAAGTGCACCATATATAAAGTTAGTGTCTCATTGTCTCCGCATTTCCAGCCTTGCTTGGCATTTTGATACAGTTCCCACACGTGCTCCTAAATAAATTCAGCAATTAATTAATCTGTGACGCGTTACACTGAACTATCAAATGGCGACAGACAGCAAGATTAATCAGATTCTTACTCCGATTCTGCATGTTCAATCGGCCTGAAGTGCCATGAAGTACACTGCTATTGAGAAAGGTCCTGCTCCAGTTGTGTTTGCGATTGACTTTCTGGTTCATCAGCAACTCTGGACGTTTCCTCATTGGACTCTGTCTCGAATTGGTAAGGCTACATTGATGCCATGTCTATACACTGTATAACATTTTCAACACTTGACAAGCCGTAATCCAGTAATGGTGATAGGCGTTCCTGCACGCAGTATACCAATACATACCATATATACCAATCACAACTGACTGGGTCATCTGACCAATCACCGCAGATTGGCATCACGCAAAGGAGGGGTCTGGAAAAATGAATCGTTGAGCGAATCCTTTGGGAGTCGTTGAGCAAATAAGGTAAAAATAAATGCATATTATAAGACAATGAAAGTGTTTTTGACCTTGCATGCATGTAAACCTGTTGTTGGGGACTCTCAAAACAAAAACAGGAACATTTTAAATAATGAAGTGACCAGACGAACTTGGAGGCGGTTTAATATCAGTAAGGTGCGAGCCTCATTCTAGCAGCTAACATAGCCAGTATTGAGATGATTTGAGATGTTTGTACTTGTTGACTGAGATGGTCGGTCACTATCTGGATATTCTCAGGCACCATGTCGCCTGGTTCTCAGAGTCCCGGGTTCAAGCTTGGCCTACAGGCAGACTGCTGAACATGCTCGGTGACACCACTTAACCCTCAAGCTCCATCCAGGTCGTCTTGCCACAACATTGCCCTCTATGTGACACTGGACAGCAGCACTGAGAGCACAAAGCCAGCCTGTAGCCTGCAGCTCTCACACACACAGTTCAATCAACAGTCCTTCATTTCAGCTGAGCAACTGTGAACTCATTAGGGCTGCAGTGACCACCGCCTCACCCTGCTGGGGTCACTATCTGGACCAGACACTGGGGTCAGAGCAAGGATCCGCTCTGGGATGGATGGCTCAGGTCATTGTGTGGGCCACAGATGAACAAAACCGACGAGAGAAGCTGAAGACAAGGGGAGGTTATGATGGACAGAAATGAGATAAATTGTGTTTATATAATAAATCACACAGGGATAACAAGCAAACTCTTATCCACATCACTAAGGAGCTTATATTCCCAAACTCTGAATCTAAGAATGCTGGATTCCCCGCACAATTGAGCAGTTTTTAGTCCGATTAAGCTGAACCCAAACATGGGCACAAATACAAAAACCGGTATTTAAAAAAAATACAAAATGCCTCAATTTAAACAGATCAAAATATAATACAATAAAAATACAAAATGCCTCCATTTAAACAGATCTAAATATAATACAATAAAAATACAAAATGCCTCCATTTAAACAGATCAAAATATAATATAATAAAAATACAAAATGCCTCCATTTAAACAGATCAAAATATAATATAATAAAAATACAAAATGCCTCCATTTAACCAGATCAAAATATAATACAATAATAAAATACAAATACAATATTTTTGATTTATTTTAAAAATACACAAAATGCTAATTCAATGAAGTATCACTATTATAGACTGAAATCTGGAACTATTCTGAATGCTAAGAACATTTTACAACTACTTAGAAACTTTTGTTTTCATTTCACCTACCTTGTGAAATAGCTTGTGAACTCACTAAGACTGACTCGTTTTGATTTCCTCTGTTCATCTGCATGATATTGACTGGCAAAGTGTATCCTAGCTAACCTAATGTTTTACAGGACATTAAATAACATGTTGACATCAATTATTATGTTTAATCTTACTTCCAGAAATGTTGGAATAAACTCAATTTCATGTTCGATTCCATTCTTTTTGTAAAACAGGTGTGTGTCAGAGATCCCGTGTGATTATGGGACTGTTTTCAGCAGTGTCACTACTGACATTCAAATTACAGTAAAAAGATGAATAGTGGAAATTTAAAAAAGTGAAAAATATGATTCATTGTTCATGATGAAGGCATAATTTCTTTCTATAGGTCACAAAAAGTTAAACATATTTAAAACTATTTGATAGTATCAATTTTAAAATTAATCAACAAAAAATAACATCCAGAATTTTAAGCAAGGCAATACAAATAGCCTATATAACCCTAACAAACAGTTAAGTTACTACTATAGGTAATGTACTACTATTGCATTAACGTTGATATCTGGATTACCTTTTTGTGATAGTAAATTATCTTAGACTAAATCTTACACCTAGTCTCGACTTGTTTCCATGGTGAAAATAAAAACGATACAATGGCCCATTTAATATACAGGAAAGATTTTTTTTATTCAGCAGGCCTGAATTTACGAATGATCACAGCAGTTGCAACATGTAACACATAGAAACAAATCGCTGTGTGATTGTTTTACAGTCTGCATAATAAAAAATGTTGCCGCTCAGCAGTCGTTTTTAATCTATTATTAGAGTCAGTAAATTTAAGACTGCGAATAGCATCTCCACTATCACTGGTAGATTGTGTCAGCGTGGACACTGGCATTGCTGTGCAGTTGTAGTTTTAGACTGTACTACAGACATTTGGTGTTCAATCGATTCCAATCATTGGTAATGACTCGATTCCAAATGCCTCAGAATTGAAGAATCAACCCTTTTTGGAATCGAATCCCAACCCTTCTCCATATTACCTTACAAGCAGAAAATGTGCTCGCCAATGCTATATGGAGCCGTTTTCTCTGACATCTGCAGCTTCTGTACACGATCGCTTAAATGTATTTAAAGTTACATTCAATTTTTTTTTTAAATGCTTTAAAATACACAATAGTATTTTGAAGCACGAAGACAAGGGAGATCGTTGGAGAGACGAAAGAGACAAGGGAATCAATGCAGGAGAAACAAGGCTTACTAGCTGAACCGCCAAGGTAAGTAGAGCAGGTAAGGAGTCTCTTCAAGGGAGAGTCTGGCGTGTCAGTACCAGATATTATACAATACATTAAAGAAAAACTAAACAAAACATTGGAAATTGATAAAAATCAACAGAATTTTAAAAAAAGTTGTTGTTTTTTAAAGGTCCCGTTCTTCATGATCCCATTGTTCAAACTTTAGTTAGTGTGTAATGTTGCTGTTAGAGCATAAATAATACCTGTAAAATTATAAAGCTCAAAGTTCAATGCCAAGCGAGATATTTTATTTGCACACTGTAAACACAATCAAAGCTTCAAAAAAACACGAAGAACGGGACCTTTAAGAGATACAAAGTCGTATATTGTAACATCTAATGTGTTCTGGGTCAATTTTGACCCATGTATCAACTGAGGCTTTACTTTAAAGTTTTGGTAACACTTTATTTTAGGGTCCAATTCTCAGTATTACCTAGTTGCTATTAGCATGCATATTACTAGGATATTGTCTGTTTATTACTACTTATAAAGCACATATTAAACCTTATTCTGCATGATCATATTCTACATCCCTTAACCACCCAATACCTAAACTTAAAGGTCCCGTTCTTCGTGTTCTTTTGAAGCTTTGATTGTGTTTACAGTGTGCAATATAACATGTGTTCATGTTTCACGTGTAAAAAAAAACAGTATTTTTAACACAATGTACTCATCTGTATACCGCTGTTTTCACTGTCCTAAAAACGGCTGATGATTTCCTTTATTCTATGAAGTCCCTCCTTCAGAAATACATAACGAGTTCTGATTGTGCCAGCGGTTCCCGTGTTGTGATTTGACCGCATCTTAGCAAACGTGGCACGGTTCCTGTGTTGTGATTCGACAGCATCTTAGCGCACGTGGAAAGGTCACGCCTCTTAACGGGAGATGTATGCGCTTAATGATCTCTACAGCGTCCCTGGGAAAGCCAAACAAAGGTGATTTGACTCCGGGATGAAAATAACAGCGTCTCGACGACATGGTGACAAACACACTCAAACGCAACAATTCCTTTTCTCCACGCGACCGTCCTCTTCTCCACGGACAGCAACAAGACCACGCCCCCTTTTTTCGCGTATTCTTGTGGGCGGAGGTTAGTCTGTTCTACTGACGTCATTTATGAAGGAAGTACCAGGATGTAGTCCAAGCCAGCCGTTCGCTGTAGGCTTTGAAAGGGAACTTCTGTTCAATAAAATATCTCGCTTGGCATTGAACTTTGAGCTTTATAATTTTACAGGTATTATTTATGCTCTAACAGCAACATTACACACTAACTAAAGTTTGAACAATGGGATCACGAAGAACGGGACCTTTAACAACTACCTTACTAACTATTAATAAGCAGCACATTTTGAGTTTTTGTGGCAAAAGTCGTAATGCTCCCCATACTAAAATGTTACAGATTTGTTTTTGTACATTCATTCATTATTAAAGAGAAGTTATTGATCAAATAAAACACGGCTTTAGTTGAAAAAATTCAATGTTATGACTGCTTTATAAGCTTATGTTTAACTGGGTCAAAACTGCCCCAGGAATGCAAAAGGTGTCAGCAGTTTTGGAATGAAATAGGAAGGTTAAGCAATTATTCTGGTGCAGCTTCACTATGAAAACGCATCTCACAAAAACCACAGAAGCAATATAAAACAGTAATGCTTGTTGAAAACTTACATTTTATTTTAAACTTGTTTCAGCATACAGCAGGTTTAAAAGGAATTGTGTGAAGTACAAACTAAACTAAAGTGAAATCAGAGCCATTGGGTGGTTGTAACATGTAGATTCTGCTAGGTTCTGTTTCTATGGACATTTCGTTAGTTTTACCCTGTTTGTTTCGGTTTCATTGTTCCATCTCATCATGTCTAGTGTCTAGTTGATCGTCTTTTTCAGTCTATGGATCAATATGAAAATCGACCCCTATACCCTTCAATAGGGCATTATTTCAGGGGACAGCCATTTGTAGTGGTGTCCAAAACCATAGTGGACGTTTTTGAGTGCACTCATTCAATCCCACATTGCACTGCAATAAGGAGCGTACAGCTGTACACTCAACGGCTGTCCGAATTCACTCACTCGTTTTCATTCACTCCTTTAATTGACTAATGTAGGGAATAGTGAATGGGGGTTTAGGGGGCGATTTTAGTTCTTGTCTGGTGTCTTCAATGTTAAGGTTGGTTTTATACGGTATTTAATACCCAATAATCAATTGTAACCAATCGCACCTGCCTCAGACCCAATAAGAATGAACCAATGACGAGCCAATGACTCGTTTTCTAAAACAAGGGAATAAAGTTTATACTCCCACACACAGTCAGGATAAGAATAGATTTGTTTCATAGGCCATACCTTTCTTCCTTTTTCTTTATTCCAGTGAGTTTATATAAGCATTAAAGAATGAACAGTGTAATTTTACATGAGAAAGAAGGAGAGTTGTTTTTCCCCTTCTCTATCTAAGTTCCCATGATACTGCAACAATTACTCCCTGCCTGCTTGGCGGTTGTGTTGTTTTAGTTGAGAATGTTTGTTATCCTCTCTCATTCTTTCTCCCTTTCTTTCTCTCTCTCTCTCGCTCTCTCTATCTCCCTCTCTCGCTGGCGAACAGTATTAATCATAATAGAGAGTGTTATTTATCACCTGCCAGTCTGGAAATGATCGTTTTGGCACCGCTGGGCAGGACAACCAAACGCACCAAATTAAATAAAACATTTAACCACATACACACATGCACAAACACATTCACACCACATACACAACTAACAAACAACCACACAGACACTCCACCCAAGTTCACACATTCTTTCTGTGTTCATCCCCGTCTCTTTTCTCTCATTCCACTGATTAATGGGTTTTAAAGCCATGTTCCACAGCATAGGTTTATATGAGTAAAATGTGTTTTGATGTCTGGTCATATATTTTCCTCAAGCGGTATGTTGGTGAAGTACACAGAAATGCATGGGAATTATACAGCGGGGTCCAAAAGTCAGAAACCACTAGTGAATTCACAGCGATCTCTGACTTTTGGTCTCGGACAAGGACAGTAACGTCTGGGACTATAACACTTTTCCTCTATAATACAAACAGTCCTGAAGAAAAGTCTGTCATTGCACATGTGTCCCTTCCAGACAGGAAAAAAAGAAGGATGGAGGGAGAGCAAAAGAAAGAGAGGCAGTGGAGTGACCTTAATGTAAAACTCTACTTAATCACACTGCAGCCAGATCAATAGAGAGTCCTGGGTGGCCGTTCGTGGGGCCGTTAGCAAACGCAGTCTTGCAAGGAAGGAGAACTTCTTTGATAACCTCTAGAACAGAAAATACACAGCATTTATGCTTATAGATGAAACGCCTCCAAACACTGAGCTCTTACATTCTCTGAAGGCCTTCCTTTGGACTGTATTCCAGATCAGAATGGCAGTTTTCTGTACTTTTTTGTATTTTGTGGGTACATAAGGAAATGATTTGTTTTGGTGGCTGAATCCACTGTTCTAGCAGATGGAGGTCAGCTGTTCTTGGACACACATTGTGAGATTGATTTGCGGTACAGTGTGTCAGGGATTAATGAAGTGCTACAGCTCAGCACACAGATGCTTTCTTGAGATGCTCCTGCTACATCTCTCGCACTTCGAAACTATTCACTCAAAACAGGTCCTGGTTCATCTCTAGACACTGCCTTATTCGGAGGTTGGAAGGAAAGATGTTTGCGTAACATCTCATCATGCCTCCTTTGGTGTATCTGATATGTTGTTATTAAAGGGTTAGTTCACCCAAAATTGAAAATAAAGTCAGTAATTACTCACCCTCATGTTGTTCCAACCATGTAAGACCTTCGTTCATCTTCGGAACATAATTTAGTATATTTTTGATGAAATCTGAGAGCTGTCTCACTCCTCCATAGGCTTTCAGAGGGACTGAAACTTGATGGCCCAGAATAGTAAGTAAAAACGTCATTTAAGGAGTCCAAATGACTACAGTGGCTCTGTATTAAGTCTAGCATGCGACGAAAATACTTTTTGAGTGGAAAAACAACTCAACAAGTATCAACAAGTTTCAGTCCCTCTGAAAGCCTATGGAGGAGTGAGACAGCTCTCAGATTTCATCAAAAATATACTAAATTATGTTCCGAAGATGAACGAAGGTCTTACATGGTTGGAACAACATGAGGGTGAGTAATTACTGACTTTATTTTCAATTTTGGGTGAACTAACCCTTTAAGACATCTTGGAAGACAACCAGTGGCGGCTGGTCAATAGAGGGCGCTGGGGCGCCGCCCCCATCAAAATTCCAGAAATATACATGTATACAAAAATGATATAAAAGTGAAATAAAAATAAAATATGTTAGTAAGAGCCTCAGCATTTAATAAAAACTGGCTTTGATCGGTTAACTATTTTATATGTTCTTCAATATGTTTCATGCGGGTTCATGGGCGAGGGACGCCGGACAAATGGATGTCTATCCAAGTCCAAAAATATACGGGCAGCATGTGACCTGAAGCTGGTCTCTAATTGGTTTCTTAAAGATCCTCCGGACGCAGGTCGCTGCGTCCCTGGCGAATCAGAATTGGATGCGTGTTATTTTATTCAATCTGATTGGTTCTCGTCACCTGTCATTCAACTTTACGCTCTTGGCCACTAAAGCGAAAGTGCGCGGGCGACATCGTCACTCCGACTCCGCCAAAACCTTGTTAGGATGATCACTTTCGTAGAGATGGCAGCAGTTAAACCAAATTCTTTCACAACGCGTTCGTTGGAAGAAAAAATAGGATAAAGGATCCCGAACCGGACCAACACGATTTTCAAATCCAGCAGCAGGCCAGTGACAGGACGCAGCTACACTCGGAGCTTCACACGCTTGTTATGAGAAACGTAGGTGGCTGGCTGGATCAAAATCAAAATCAAATCAAATCACTTTATTTGTCACTCTACATATGCACAAGTGCAACAGCAGGTGAAATTCTTAGGTGCAGTTCCGAGCAACATAGTAGTCATGACATGACATGTACAACATTTAAAGCAGCATCAGATTACGCATCTGATGCGCACACAATTACTCACAGCACAGTATACACTACAATAAACAATAAATAATTTACACAATGTGAGTGTAGTTCTCACAGCTCTAAACAATATACACATACTTACAATATACATATACTTTAAACAATATACACTAAACATACACTAAACAATATACATTACGCTATAATAGTAATAATAATATACAATGTATAGTATAAAATATTATTCACAGATTGAAAAATTTAAATCCAAAGTGCAATAGATGCTGTATGATAAATAAATGTGTATATAATGTGTGTGTATCTACAGTGGGTTGTGCTGAGTGATATTCTGTCCAGTGTGTGTTATGATCCTGATGGATCAGGAGTTAAGTAGTCTAATTGCTTGTGGGAAGAAGCTGTTCTGGAGTCGGCTGGTGCGTGTTCTGATGCTGCGGTACCGTCTGCCTGATGGCAGCAGTGAGAGCAGCCCATGGTTCGGGTGGCTAGAGTCTCTGATGATCCTCTGAGCTCTCCTCACACACCGCCTGGCGTAAATGTCCTGGAGGGAGGGAAGCTCACCTCCGATGATGCAGCTGGCCATGCGCACTACCCTTTGCAGGGCCTTGCGGCTGCGGGCGGTACTGTTGCCGTACCAGGTGGTGATGCAGCCAGTCAGCAGGCTCTCTATGGTGCAGGTGTAGAAGCGTGTGAGGATGTGGCGGTTCATTCCAAACCTCCTCAGCCGTCGCAGGAAGAAAAGGCGCTGATGAGCCTTCTTCACAACGGCCTCGGAGTGGACGGACCATGAGAGTTCCTCTGTGATGTGGACACCGAGGAACTTGAAGCTGCTGACTCTCTCCACCGGTGCTCCATCGATGGTGATGGGGCGGTGTTCTCTCTCATTCCTCCTGAAGTCGACCACCAGCTCCTTGGTCTTGCTGACGTTGAGGGAGAGGTTGTGCTCCTGACACCACCGTGTCAGAGTGTGCACCTCCTCTCTGTAGGCCGTTTCATCATTGTCGGTGATAAGACCTACCACCGTCGTATCGTCAGCAAACTTGATGATGGTGTTGGAGCTGTGGGTTGCCACACAGTCATGTGTGTACAGGGAGTATAGGAGTGGGCTGAGAACGCAGCCCTGAGGGGCTCCAGTGTTGAGAGTCAGTGGTGAGGAGATGTCACTGCCCATTCTGACCACCTGGCGTCTGTTTGACAGGAAGTCCAGGATCCAGCTGCATAACAGGCTGTTTAAGCCTAGAGCCTAGAGTTTCCCGTCAAGTATGGAGGGCACAATGGTGTTGAATGCTGAGCTGTAGTCCACAAACAGCATTCTCACATACGTGTTCCTCTTTTCCAGGTGGGAGAGAGCAGTGTGTATAGTGGATGAAATGGCATCATCAGTGGAGCGGTTTGTGCGGTATGCAAACTGCAGTGGGTCCAGTGAGGGGGGGAGAACAGAGCAGATGTGGTTTCTGATTATTCTTTCAAAGCATTTGCTGATGATGGGGGTCAGAGCAACAGGACGCCAGTCGTTTAAGCAGGTGGTTTTTGATTGCTTAGGTACAGGAACAATAGTGGACGTTTTAAAGCATGTGGGGACCACAGACAGGGAGAGGGACAGGTTAAAAATGTCCGTGAAGACTCCAGCCAGTTGGTGCGCGCACGCTCTGATCACACGGCCGGGAATGCCGTCTGGACCCGCAGCTTTACGGACGTTCACCCGCCGGAAGGATCGGGTTACATCCGCGACAGATACGGAGAGTGCACTAACCTCTGTATCTTCAGCCGCGAGCTCTCTCTCCGCGAGGGCGGTGTTAGTTCCCTCAAAGCGAGCATAGAAGGTGTTGAGCTCGTCCGGGAGAGAGGCAGCGGTGTTCACGGTGGAGTTTGTGTTCCCTTTATAGTCCGTGATGGTGTTAATTCCCCTCCACATGCTTCTGGAGTCGGTGGTGTTGAACTGTCCTTCAATCTTGTCCCTGTTGTTAGCAATGCCCTTTATTGCTTTCCCTGTCTTTTATTTCAAAGTGTCGGTACTGAAGTTTTGTGGACAACAACGGGGGTAAGAGACCTCAAATATCTAACTGAACAATGCAAACGTCATGACACTACTGAGATGACTGGCTTTAATCAGA
This sequence comes from Romanogobio albipinnatus, assembly GCA_023566225.1. Lineage (NCBI taxonomy): Eukaryota > Metazoa > Chordata > Actinopteri > Cypriniformes > Gobionidae > Romanogobio > Romanogobio albipinnatus. The sequence goes on from CM042243.1 coordinate 53,892,584, forward strand.
GACTCATTGAGAAATTTGCTGGCCATAAAGAAAGGAGAGCTAAATGTATGTTCCAGTAGTCAACATGCTAGTCTGTTGTTGCTGTTTTCTTTTGTTTTTCTTTTCCTCATTCAATTATATGTGGGAAATTAATGTGTAAAAAGATAAAAGTGAAGACACTGTTTTCTCTTTAATGCTTGAATTTAGTCAACATGCATCTTGATACTGCCCCGCCCCCCACCCCCCCCCCCCCATGCGGAAAAAAAAAAGCCACTGAAGACAACCCAACTCAGTTGAGCTTTATGGCAGTGATTATGAGGCTTAATATTATGTGGGAAGGCATGCTACTCATATAACACAACACCATTAGGTTTACGCCAGAATGAAGTTACTTTAGTCTACACTCCATCATATGTAGTTCACTTCTTGACATAGGGTATGTTTATATGACAATGATGCACTATAAACAGACGACAACGCTGTCAAAACGATCGGATCTGTGAAAATGACTAAAAAGGCTATATTATGCATGCCAGGCCAGTAGTTGGACATGTCACTTTATCAAGAAAAACCCAGCACACCCATAATAAGCATGCGCATGATGTCACTGTTTACACACATTTCTTTGTTTACATGGAGATAGTAAAGGCATGGGGATTTTAATGATCTGAGTGCATGGTCTGAAGCGCATAGCGCAGGTGTATTTAGAACGTATCCGAAACCACTTTTGCTAGTATAACGATGGAAAAAGCGGTCTGTGCGCCAGGTGCATGGTCCAAAAGGGTTGTACTCTTAATGAGTCATGAGTCATCAAAACCTTGCACTTTTAATGAGTCATGGGTATGTTTTGGGCATAGCGTGCAATAAACCAATCAGAGTCTCATCTCCCATTCCCTTAAAAAAACAGTTACGCTTGCACCATGGCGGATTTGCTATTTACATGCCGGAATTTGCGAGCGGAAAACTGAACACTTCTCCAGAGAGGAATCTTTTATTTTTAATATTTAAAAATGTTTGTGTGCTGCTGCGCATCCCTGTGTGTGTAATAAGCAGAGTGAACGTGCGTTGTGCCCCCGCCTATTGGCATGTATTACTAACATGCCCTTAAAATAACACAAAAATACTGCACTATTGACTTTAGAGCAGGTTTTTGTTGGTCAATGGCGCAGTCGTTTTCAGTTCCTCAAAATAGCAACGCTCCAACAATGCGCCTGAACACACCTGGTTTTCAGACCAGCACGCCCATGGGCGAATACAAGGGTGCGAGTGCATTGTGGTGCTGGACGTGAAAATGATAACTGCGTCGGGCTGAAACTAGCAAAAAACACTTGCATCGTGCCTGGCGCCGCATTGTGCCAGGTGTATGATAAGACCCATAGTCTTCAAAACCTTGCACTTTGAAACCCGTTTTCAAAAGCTTGCATTTTCAGTTTTCCACTGAAAACGTTGTCATGAAAAACATACCCTTATTCTCTGCATTGGTGCAAATTATGCAAACTATTTTTGGTGATTTGGTGGCTAATTTGTATGAATTTGTATGTTTTCAAGCGATCTGCTGTCACATCAGTGATGGTTATGTTTAGGGGTGGAGATAGGGGTGAACTTTCTTACCTTTTTTCCCTTTCCTTTTTGACCCACTCTTACACCATCTTACAGTACAGTACTTCTGAAAGATATCCCATTTATGTGTGTTAGACACTGAGAAAAAGGGGATGAGAAAGAAAGAGATGAACGAATGAATGAATGAAGGAGACGGTTGCAATTGCACCAAACAAAGCCACTCAGTTTGAGGCAGTAGCAAAATACTGAAAGAAATCCATTGTGTTAGCTCTGTTTCAGCTCTGACAGAAATTAAATTGTGTCCAGAGACTTTTTTATTTCGCAGCACAAGGTCTGAGACAATATTGCCAGTGGCTTAGAGTCGGCTGTCTTCGCACAGATCTCTCTGTGTTTGCAAAAACAGATCACACCGCCTCATTCCTCGCTGACTCCAAAAAACTGTACTCTAACTTTCATTTATCTTAGACATAAAGTTCCGGAAATCTGGAAATGCTTATAACTTGATTTCATTTTCCAGCAATGGTTATGATGAGGGATTGTACACATATTAACGTGGGTTCAATCCAATTGTTTGTTGGTTGAACCTTGGAAGGTTTACATTTAATTAGTATTTAATCTATATTATGTTTGCTTTATGGCTTTGTTAGATTAGCCTCTCTCTTTCATGGCAGGTTCTTTATGTCTCTTGCTGGAATGTTTGAGTAGTGTCTTGTGTTTCATGAGGTCTGAAATCAATGACATTATAATGTGCTTATATTTGTTCCTCCACACAGGAAATTATAAACTGGTGTTTTTATGTATTTAAATCTCTGATCTAAAACTGCAGGCCTTACTCATTATGAACACTTTTTTTTGTGTGCTATAAACAGGATAACAGGGTTGTGCATGTGCATTGCACATGTACAGGTAGATGTGAGGTCCTGCCTGATTCGCTTTTGTATTGAACGAATTGGAGCAGCTGTGCTGAAAAACTCACACAGCAGTGTAAACATACAAAGACACACTGATGTAATCAGCACTGACAGCGGAGGCTCACAGATCAGAGACTGAAGCGAGAGAATGAGTGATGATAGTGGGAATGGAGTTTATAGCTTTATATTAAAATAGCACAGAGACATGGCGGAACAGACAGAGAGACCACAGAATAAGACTGATTATACTTAGAGAGATAGAGTGAGTGTGTGGCATGCAAGCTGCAGCAGAGTAAGACACATTGTGTTGTGAGCGTTATGTTGTGTTGTGAAGTGTGCTGTGCTATGTTGTGCTGTTCATGTTATGTATTTCTCTGGGATGTGATGTTTGTGTATTTTTGTCTGGTCTCTCTAGGCCAGGGGAGTGAGGTTTACTTGCACAGCTCTTCCTACCGTGCTGAAAAAAACAGCATTGCTGGTCACCAGCATAAGGTATATTTTGCATGCTGGGACCAGAATGGGATACTGGTCGCTGGTTTGCTGGAATGCTGGTTGATGGTTTGCTGGTCCCCAACATGGGATGCTGGTTGATGGTTTGCTGGTCCCCAACATGGGATGCTGGTTGATGGTTTGCTGGTTCCCAACATGGGATGCTGGTTGATGGTTTGCTGGTTCCCAACATGGGATGCAGGTTGATTGTTTGCTGGTCCCCAACATGGGATGCTGGTTGATGGTTTGCTGGTTCCCAACATGGGATGCTGGTTGATGGTTTGCTGGACCCCAACATGGGATGCTATTTGATGGTTTGCTGGTCCCCAACATGGGATGCTGGTTACTGGTTTGCTGGTTCACAGCATGGAATGCTGGTTGATGGTTTGCTTTTCCCCAACATGGGATGCTGGTTGATGGTTTGCTGGTTTCCAACATGGGATGCTGGTTGATGGTTTGCTAGTTCCCAACATGGGATGCTGGTTGATTGCTTGCTGGTCCCCAACATGGGATGCTGGTTGATGGTTTGCTTTTCCCCAACATGGGATGCTGGTTGATGGTTTGCTGGTTTCCAACATGGGATGCTGGTTGATTGTTTGCTGGTTCCCAACATGGGATGCTGGTTACTGGTTTGCTGGTTCACAGCATGGAATGCTGGTGAATGGTTTGCTTTTCCCCAACATGGGATGCTGGTTGATGGTTTGCTGGTTTCCAACATGGGATGCTGGTTGATGGTTTGCTGGTTCCCAACATGGGATGCTGGTTGATGGTTTGCTGTTCCCCAACATGGGATGCTGGTTACTGGTTTGCTGGTTCACAGCATGGAATGCTGGTGAATGGTTTGCTTTTCCCCAACATGGGATGCTGGTTGATGGTTTGCTGGTTTCCAACATGGGATGCTGGTTGATGGTTTGCTGGTTCCCAACATGGGATGCTGGTTGATGGTTTGCTGGTCCTCAAAATGGGATGCAGGTTGATGGTATGCTGGACCCCAACATGGGATGCTGGTTACTGGTTTGCTGGTTCACAGCATGGAATGCTGGTTGATGGTTTGCTTTTCCCAAACATGGGATGCGTTGATGGTTTGCTGGTTTCCAACATGGGATGCTGGTTGATGGTTTGCTGGTTCCCAACATGGGATGCTGGTTGATGGTTTGCTGGTCCTCAAAATGGGATGCAGGTTGATGGTCTGCTGGACCCCAACATGGGATGCTGGTTACTGGTTTGCTGGTTCACAGCATGGAATGCTGGGTGATGGTTTGCTGGTCCTCAGCATGGATGTACGGCGGATGTACTGTTGAACCTGCATAAAGTATGTCAACCAGGAACACAACTACTACAACTGACTCACAGCCCTTCGGCCTTAGATGAAATCAACTGCTAAAATCAATCATATCTGGATGCTTAAACAACATCATCAGCATGTTAACTTATTATAAAGCTGTTTAGATTTATTGCTTGCATATGGTAAATTTATAAAAGTTGTTGAAGTCTGTTTAAAGTCACTATTCTGGTGATCAGTGTTCACTTTAGTTGGGCACTTGGCTTTTGACTTTGGTTAAATTAATTATCTTTCAGAAACGGTTGAAAGTGCATGCTATCACTACTGACTACAGTATTTCTTGCTCCTGAATGCAATTCCCATAGCCCCTGTTATTGAAGAAAGGGCTTATGATTATTCTGTTATGTGTTTTTTTTTTTTTTTTCATATCTCTAAATGCACTGTACACAAGCTCGTTTTAACATATTTGAATTGATTTGCATACAAATATCCTTTTAAACAGGAGACAAACCCTTTGATTGTTTAAAATGTTTCTCTAGTTTTTACTTTATTATTCAAAACTTCTGATAACATTGATTAATAATACAATCATAACTAAAACAATTAAGATGATCAGTTCTACTTTCCACGGAGGGAGCAAAAATATATTTCTATATTACATCAAATTATATATTTTAATCTTATATTGCTTTTCCTTTACATCATTAATGTGTTAAAGGGATAGTTCACCCAAAAATAAAAATTAGCCCATAATTTACTCACCCTCAAGTCATCGTATATGACATTCTTCTTTCAGACGAATAAAATCTGAGTTATATTACAAAAGTCCAGGCTAATCCAAGCATTAGAATTTGATTTATAGTTGCTCTGTTTTTGAAGTCCATAAAAAGTGCATCTGTCCGTCAAATAACAAGCTCCACGCGGCTCCGGGGTGTTAATAAAGGCCTTCTGAAGCGAATCGACGCGTTTGTGTAAGAAAAATATAAATTTTTAAAACTTGAATAAAGTAAAATTTCGACCGACCGCCTCCCGCTCGGAGAGGCGTGAGTAGAACCGGAGGGGAGGTATGTGTGCTAGGATGCTAGACGTAATACTTTAATCACAAAATAAACAAACATCAAAACGAAAGTAAACGGCAGCTCCTCAAAGGTGACTGCTGCATATACACATAATAAAACACAACAGAAATGTCCCAAGCCTGGTCCTCTCTCGTCTTGCACTGTTGTCACTCCTTCTTTTATCCTTCTGGAGCTCCTCTGTGGGACTCGGGACCGGTGTGGCTCATTATTACTGGCGGCAATGGACTTGTTCCGTTCCCAAGGCTCTCAACCCTGCCCTGCTTGCCACAGTTGCCCTATTATGTGATATGTATTGGCCTGTGCTGTAATGTAATGTAATACGATGTGTTATGCTGTAATGTGCTTTTGTGTTGTGTTGTGTTGTGTTGTGTTGTGTTGTGTTGTGTTGTGTTGTGCTGTGTTGCTCTGCGATATATTCTGTTGTGTTGCCCTGTACTTTTTGGTAAAGGTGGGCTTGATGTTTATTTAGTACTCTGCAGATGTGCATTAGATTCAAGTATGTGTAACATCACTGAGTGTTTCAGCATCGGTGTGTGTTCCCATGGCTGCGGTGATGTGTTAAATGGGCTGAATTGTGTAATTGTGTGTGTAGGTCCTGGGGCGTCTCTAACAGCGCTCTCAAGCTCTTTCTGGACGCACCTCATTGCTTTACTGGTTCCCAGTCGACATGATTAGTCTCATATTCCTCTTATGAAATATCTAAAACCGCATGTACCCCCACACTTAACCACACTTTAAAGCTGTTTAAGATGGTCCCTACATTTAAGCTTTATTGTCATTTAGCATAAAAAAAACATTGACTCAGATAAAACCAGCTACCACCATGCTGGCGACCGGTGCTAGCAAGGTGGAACCATGTTTCTTTGACACTCGGGGGACCAAACAGATGGTGAAACACACAAACACACACTCTACTGGACATCGGAGCCCTCACACAGGCAGACATATTGTTCTTCAATGCATACGAGAGGGACAATACGCAACAGAACAGAATGTGTCAGTCGTGTGCGCGAAACACCCCTCCCCCCATCTGAAAACAATACAGATTGTTCGAGATGTTGATTAATGGCACAGATATAAAATGTAAATGTTTGCACTATTGTACGTGTCCTCTGCTGTTGTGTGGAAATGCGGGTCAGACACTTTAAAGGCAGCATGGTGCTGAGCAGGAGGGACGAGGATCAGCCAGGGGACAGCAAATGTATTCAGATTATACTGCCGCTCAGGACGCATCCCAAAATCTCCCTGTTTGATTTTAGCTCATTTATCATTATTCTCTTTGGCAAGCACAATGTCATCCTCTCCCAGAAGAATTATAGGATTGCACTGCAGAAGACAAACAATTTACTGGCACTTTGCCTCACTGAACAACACTGTCTGCCTGCCAGCTCCCATCCATTTCACTGTTCGCAACACAATACACACACACACACACACACACAGTTTGAACGGGCACCAACATATATGCACAATAACACTGAAACGAACAAACATCTCAAAACACAGACACAAATAGATGTGTATGCAGCACAGACCTGACTCGATGTACTACCCAAGCAAAACATTTGTAACAAACAGCATGTGTAATCACGTCTAGCGGTTTCTGCTAAAGGTCATGCCTTTCACTTTCCTCGAAAGATGAATACTCAGGTTGTTTTTTTTCACATTGAAATGTTTGTGTGTGATTTTGTGTGATGCTAAAATGCATGGTAACACTTAAATATGGGGATCACATATTCACTATTAACTATGAAATTTTGCCTCAATAAACTCCTAATTTCTGCTTAGTAGTTAGTAAGGTGGTTGATAAATTTAGGTATTCAGTAGGATTAAGGGATGTAGAATATGGTCATGCAGAATAAGGCATTATTATGTGCTTTATAAGTAATAATAAATAGAAAATATCCTAGTAATATGCATGATAATAAGCAACTAGTAGATCATGAGAATTGAACCCTAAATAAAGTGTTACCAAATGCATTACATGTCATATTCCCGTTTAATATACAGAGATAATTACAAGTAAGCCATTCATAGGTTGATTTATCTGTGAAATGTATATGCCTTGGCTTTTTGCCACTCAGAAAAAGGGTCACCGTGTTTTTTTTTGCCAAGCAAGACCAACATATTTGGCTGATCCTGGAACAACATTTCTGTCTGAACATTTATCACTAACCCAATCCCAAACCTAACCCTAATAACTTATCCCTAAAAATCTGTGGGACATGATAAGTGAATAAGAATGGTGCAGAAGCCCTTAACCCTTATTGTCAGCCTAAACTTGACATAAACTGTGGAGTTGGTGGTCCAGTGGGTTAAACCGTGGAACTGATACGCAGAAGGTTACCACCAGTGTGTCCTTGAGCAAGGCACTTTACTCCATGTTGCTCCAGGGGGATTGTCCCTGTAATAAGGCCACTGTAATTCGCTTTGGATAAAAGCGTCTGCCAAATGCATAAATGTAAATGTAAACTGTAAGTTCCTCAAATCTGATTGGTTTATTGGAATGTTGTTCCAGGATAAACAAAGGTGAAATCACGTTCACCGTCTGGAAAGTGCTCTGTAATTTCAGTTTGGTAACACAAGTCATGTAGAAATTACAGTTCACCTTTTAAGTATGGAAATGTGGAATTTAAAAGAAAATAGCAAGTGCGTAGATAGGAAAGTGCTAAAGAAAAGGAAAGAAACATGAACGTTGGACTTGGCGGCATTTTCTACTGCAAACTCCCTGTTGGTTTCTGCCGCAAATGAGCTGTGAGGAGCTGCCGCGGGCCTCAGCCGAACGAGTGGAACGGTAGCAGGAACAGGAAGGAGGGATGGTGTGGAGGGAGGGAGGGATAGGGGGGTGGCTGGAAGCCGCCTGACAGCCCAGGCCCTGCTCACCCCCCACCCCCAGTGTCCTGTGCTCGCTCTGTCCCCCTCAGCCACTGCATTCTCCAGACATTTACATTATTCAAAGATAAATGCATTGTCAATTCTGTGTCTCCACACACTAGATATGTGCGCTGCTCCACTCCCAGGACTGCCAAGGGTCTCTCACCCCTGCTGCCCACAAGACATGCTACAAATGAAATCAAATGGATACTGCTAGAGTGTAGAATAATTTAACCTCACAAAGTGTGTGTGTGTATGTGTGTGTGGTTGCACTATGATTAAAATACAACGTACCAAAGCTCTGTGAATTTATCACTACAATGTCACTTAGAGTTTTTGCCCTAGATTGTGTAAGAAATGGGCAGTGATTTCAGACTTGTGCTTCAATATATCTCCATGTCATTTCTTGTCATGTGTAAGCGAGGTTGTCCCTGTGAGAGAACATGATATTGATTAAGTGCATTACTATGTTCTTGCCACTAACAGATAATAACCTGTTCACCCTCCTTGTGCATACATTATGCATCAGCGAATCTGTATGGTGACGTATGGTCATTCGCCCCACAGTCTGCACAAACACAATGCTTTCTCTCTTTTCCATGAAGATAAACACCCTGTTTTTCAGTATTATGACATATTCCCCTAATGCTCCATTATCATCAAGTTCTCTCTCTGTGTGTGTGAGAGAGAGAGAGAGAGAGAGAGAGAGAGAGAGAGAGAGAGAGAGAGAGAGAGAGAGAGAGAGAGAGAATCCACTGTGAATCAGATTTCCTAATGAAGGCAATCTTAGAACACTCCTGAGATCCCCTGCAAACGACATGGGCTTTCATCAGCCATTTTGTGTGATCATAACATGAACCATAATGGACCCGGTCTGCCCACCACTAATTACCCATCCGGCTCACACTCAAAGACGAGCTCCTCTTGCTCAACCCAGAGGACTTGCCTGAACAAGAGCTCAATGGAAAGGGCCCAAGAGATACAGGCAAGTCTTAATGTAAATTAGTGCTGTATATACACTGAACCAAATTATAAACGCAACACTTTTGTTTTCCCCTCCATTTTTCATGAGCTGAACTCAAAGATCTAAGACATTTTCTATGTACAAAAAGGCCTATTTCTCTCAAATATTGTTCACAAATCTGTCTAAATCTGTGTTAGTGAGCACTTCTCCTTTGCCGAGATAATCCATCCCCCTCACAGGTTTGGCATATCAAGATGCTGATTAGACAGCATGATTATTGCACAGGTGTGCCTAAACAAATGGTGCTATAAGGCACTAAAAGTGGTTCTTGGCTCGTAATCATATACCCCTTTTCCACCAAGGCAGTGCTGGTGCTGGTTCGGAGCCAGAGCCTGGTTTCAAATCGGTTCTTTGTCTTTCCACACCCAAAGCACCAGCTCCGAACCAGGAAAAGTGAAGAAGTAAGAACTGCTTGCGTCAGGGGCTGGGGTTACCGTGACCAACAAGACGAACACAAACTTGTGGCCGCCATTTTTTAAATAGCAGCTAATCGAGCTAATAGCTGCTCGACTGTAATCTCCATCTATACAAATTACGGTGAGCTGCACAAATGCGTTGGATTCGCTGTGTTTTGATGCCGATTTAGGATCATAAAGCCATGTGCATCAATAGTAACGCAACGTTCGCCATTGTTGATGGAAGGCTTGTTCCGGCCTGTTCCGGTGGATCGTGTTCTGGCTGTGATGGGATTCTTCGTGGCGGCAGTCCTGCGTGCCTGGGAGGAGCACAGGGTTTCCTCTGGCGTGGTCCCTGCTCCGGTGGTCCCTGCTCCGGTGGTCCCAGTTCCGGTGGTCCCAGTTCCGGTGGACCCAGTTCCGGTGGACCCAGTTCCGGTGGACCCAGTTCCGGTGGTAGCGAGTCCGGTGGTCCCGAGTCCTGACACGGCCTGGAGGGCTGTGATGGGATTCTTCGTGGCGGCAGTCCTGCGTGCCTGGGAGGAGCACAGGGTTTCCTCTGGCGTGGTCCCAGTTCCGGTGTTCCCAGTTCGGGTGGTCCCTGTTCCGGTGGTCCCGAGTCCGGTGGTGCTGATTTCGGTGGTCCCAAGCCCAGAGACCTTCCCGGCGGTTCCTGCCGTGTCCGACGCGCCACCCTGGCGCCCTGCTCTGCCTACGCCGCCTTGGCCTCCCGAACTCTGCGGGCCGCCCTGGCCTCCCGAACTCTGCGGGCCTCCCTGGCCTCCTGAACTCTGCGGGCCGCCCTGGCCTCCCGAACTCTGCCCCTCCCGTCCCGCCCTGGTCTGCCCCGCCCTGGTCTGCCCCTCCCGTCCCGCCCTGGTCGGTCCCTCCAGGCCAGTCTTGGTCGGTCCCTCCCGTTCCGCCCTGGTCTGTCCCTCCCGTCCCGCCCTGGTTGGTCCCTTCCGTTCCGCCCGGGTCTGTCCCTCCTGTCCCGCCCTGGTTTGTCCTCCCGGTCCCGCCCTGTTCTTGTGGAGCATCTGGTAGCCGCTCCTTAAGGAGGGGGTAGTGTCACATGCCTGTCCTGTCTTGTGTAGCACATGTGGTGGTTTGTTATTTTCCGTCCTTGTCTAGTTCCCACCCCCCTTGTTATCCTGTTATTGGTTTAATTTTCCCCACCTGTGTTCCCTCGTTACCTGCCTTATTTGTCCCCTTCATAAGTTCCTTTGTGTTTGCAGTCTTTGTGGTATCGTTGTCTATGTTACGTCTCCCGTTCCCTGTGTTCCTGGTATTATGTTTTGTTTTCCCCCTTGTGGGTTTTTGTTTTGTGTTTCTGTTTATTTTGCTAATAAAACCTTTTTCCCTGCACTTGAGTCCTCGCACCAGTTTCCTTTTGTTTGTGACGTGACATACAGTGATGTAAAACTGGCTCTGTGGCGGCTCTCTAGCACGTGGAAAGGCAAACCGGTTCTTAAAAGGCTTGTCAGTCAAACCAACTCCCATCTGGCACTAGCACTGGCTCTGAACTAGCACCCTGTTCATTCTGGTGGAAAAGGGGTAATAGGGGAACCACTTTTGGTGCTATATAGCACCTTATCTTTAAAGGTGCTCTACAGCACCTTTGTCAAATGGTGCTATGTAGAACCCATAAGAGGTGCCATATCGCATTTTATTTCTTCATCAAAAATGGTGTTAAACAGCACCAGCAGTGTTTTTTTGGCTTGTAAAGAACCTTTAAAGGGGCTTAAAAGGTTCTTTGTACGGCAGTGGTGCTATAATGCACCTTAACCACCCCAAAGAACCACTGAAGAACCATACAGGGGTTTAACAGGTTCTGTATATGGTAGCGGTGCTATATAGCACCTCAGTCATCCCAAAGAACTGGTGAAGAACCGCTGAAAAACCACTGAAGCACCAAAATTTGGTGCTATACAGCACTTAAAGTGGTTCCCCTATGATTACGAGCCAAAGAACCACTTTTAGTGCTATATAGCACCATTTTTTTTTTGGTCACAATAAAAGGCCACTCTAAAATGTGCAGTTTTACTGTATTGGGGAGATCTGAAAACCAGTCAAAAATTGTTGCGTTTATAATTTTGTTCAGTGTACTTCCAGTCTTAAATGTATTTATATAATGTGTGTAAAATTAATTCTCAAACATCAACACACACTGAAATATGGTAACTTAAAAAATCTAAATTGAGTGGTTTATTTATATAGCCAAAAATATTATTTATTGTATTTACACTCTAAAAATGCTGGGTTGTTTAAACTCAAAGTTGGGTCAAAAATGGACAAAACCAACTGTTGGGATAAATTTTGAAATTAAATTTTTTATCCAACGATTGGGTTTGTCCATATTTGACCCAAATTTGGGTATTTAATCATTGAATCAACCTAAATACATACATTTGTACCAACAAAACACATTTTATGATATAAAACAGCTCTTTGAGGTAACAGTTGCAGGTTACCACAACCCAAACTCATTGGAAAACTTTACTATTTTACAAGGTGGGGATTTCGTATGAATTTGTGCAATTTGAATAGTACCAAAACGTAACATTTTTAGAAGAAAAAAAAAGAATGAAGGTCCAACCCTAAACATAACCATAGCGTGGGTGTAAACAGATGTACAAAAAAATGTACAAATGAGATCCATATGAATCAAATGGGTGCAAATCCATATGAATTAGCCACCAATTCGCCAAAACAGCCAAGATTTTGTTTGTTGCATTACAGATCGTCTTTGCTCTCCATCTCAGAAATCTGATACTTCTGTTGGCTTGTCCTTTTCAAACATACGTGTAACATAATATAAAAATATCAACACGTTTCCAAACCAGACATCCACAACTGACAGATCTACAGTCACAGAAATAATCTCAGGTTTCATTTTCATAAAGAATCCGTGACTGGAGGGCTTATTATGGGTTATTGCAGTTTGTATCTGTCTACTAACATGCAACCTGATCAGCTCTCTTGCTCTGAAGTAGATCATAAAAGCGGCTAATGTAATGCAGTGGAGCAGAGCTGTGCACTGATAGAAGAACAGGATGTGCGTCCTGTAGTTACCTGTGGAAGTGAGGATGATGGAGATCTTTTCTGCGCTCAGGTAAGCACTCAGAAGGTGTCTCCCGCTCTTGATAAGATGTTTAATTGCCCATTTTTAAACGTCCCTTTTTAAAGAGAAAGACTGTGACGTTTAAAGCCCAAACCAATGAACAAAGCTGTCCGCCAGCCATTTTTCATATTTAATAGTGGGAGGCCATTTTACAGAAATAACGTGTCTGGGATTACAAATGAAAAGTAGAGAGATTCATTCTTTATCAAGCAGACAGATTAAATTCCAAACCCTGTTACTGTAATAGGTGCACTTGTAACTTCACATAAATTAGAGCATTAATTCAATCAGCCTCTGTTTTAAACAAAATAACACATAGCTCAGAATCCAGAGGTGTAATTTATAGCGAAGCCAGGTTCATTTTCCAGAACAATCCATTTCTCTGCACGTCTGAGGGCTAATATGATGATGTTCTGTGGAATTCCGAGTGTCTGAATCTCTCATCGCAGAGCCAAATAAAAGACAAATGAAGATGTGTTTTATTCCTTCATAATTTCCCACTGAGAATGCCATAAAGGATGACATCCATATGGATTGAGGGTGAGGGTGGGGTGGTGTTTTTGTGTGGAGTGGTATAGTGCTTCTGTAATTTATGGCATCTTTCCTGTGTGATCAGTTTGTCTGTCAGGTTGGTGGAGGAGAAAGAGGACCAGCCTCAGAGAGAGAGAGAGAAAGATGTTGGCTGGGTTAAATATCCTAATGACAAAAATAAATCAAAATTATCAACTGCTGGTCAGTGAAACATGCACTATACTGAAAATCTCACACGTGCAAAAAAAGTTGCTGCCTTAAATTTTTAAATACAATCAACTTAAAGTACATTAAAATTCAAGTGTTGCATCCTGTATTACTTATTATGATGAGTTAAAGCAATGCAAAAACATGTTATCATAATTATTGATCATGTAATTGTTTTACAGTGTAAAGACATTTTTTCATTTCGTGTTGCAATTTAACAACAATTGGCATAACACTTTGTTTTGAACACTATGTGTGAATTATACACACACACACATATATATGTGCTTGTGTTTGTGTGTGCAAACTCATAGCCAGTAACTATTAGTCTTCATTATTTTCAGGCTTGTGACAACTGTACCATGATGCTGCGCCCCAAATGGAGGCCATAATGTAATGTGATGATGTATGGAGACCTGCTAACATTAAGCTTTTCACTCATTTTCATGGTCTTTTTCTCACACTAAAAAGAGTAACTGGTGAAAGGGCATTGCTTTACAACTAAACATCACAAAAATTGCTGCTTCAGCAATTTTACAGCAAATCAAGCAGACCTTTTGTGTTGACTTTTAGGAAGAGCAGGCCAAAAATACCAGGTAAAAGAACCAACTATACAGGAGTCAAGCATTGCTTTTTAATCAGTGATGTGGACTACTGTTCCTGAGCTCATCATATCAAACTCAGGGCACAGTGGGGATAAAGAAGGACTTGGGAATGATAGTTCTTGCGTTATTTATATAGAATGTTTTACTTCACATGCACCAAACTACAATTTAGTCTTCTCAGCTTTTCTTTTTATAATTATTATTATTTAAAAAAAGATCAGACTTGCATTTGTAACACACCATTAATCCTGCAGAATATTTGGTAACACTTTATTTTAGGGTCCAATTCTCATTATTAACTAGTTGCTTATTACTACTAGGATATTGTTTAGTACTTAAAAAGCACATATCAATGCCCTTATTCTGCATGATCATATTCTACATCCCATAATAGTAGTTAATAGCGAATATATGTTCCCCGTATTAAAGTGTTACCGATTATTTAAATCTCTCCATCTGATATCTTGAATACTAAAGTGTTGCAGTCCTGAATACATGTCGACAGAATTCACATTACCAGTCTGAAGACTAAACAGACACTCTGAGCTGACACAGAGATGCTAATATTCTGGTTCAAGTGCTCAAATGATTCTTTACAATTGGGTTGGAATACCATTTGTATCAATAGTTTATGACTTATAAAAATAAAGCACACAGTGATTCACTTTTATAAAAGTTGACTAACTCGAGGAGGCAACAACAAACTCTCCTGGGGTCAAAATGATTTAATCACATGTCAAATACATGGAATTCTCCTATATGAACACTTTGGTTACCATCATTTGCTCATCTAAGAAGTGGACTCTTGTGATTGAGTGAAATGTAGCCTGCTTCATAAGCTCACTGCTCAATGTAAACATTCATCAATTCAAATTAAAGATCCATCAAAATATGCTTGATATTTAATCAAAAGTTTTTTTTAAAAAAGCACATTGCTTAATGTTTTAAATGAGTGCAAATCAGACACTAAAATCTACACCATGAGTAAGGATGAACTGGTCGTTTGATTTAGTTCCAGAGCACTTTTATCTTGACAGTTTGTGCCTGGCCTTCCTTCTCTCTCTTCTTCTGCTTCGTTCTGGATCCAGATCTTCACCCGCACAGCGCGAGATATCTCAGTTCTTCTTGATTTGCCCAGGTACTTGTGGAATTGAAAGTCCTTCTCCAGTTCAGTGAAATGAGTTCGGGCAACAGCGTTGGTCGATCAGTTTGCATGCCTGTTCCCTGCAAAAAAGACAATGTAACACGGACATTATTTATTGTTGGCTACACCGCATTTTAAAACGGAAAACGTATCCCAAACAAAACGTACTGGATATTTCTTCCAATTGAAAGTGTTAACCAAGTTTCCTGTTCGCTCCCATCTCCAAGACTGCTCGTGCTCGCAACCCACCCGGGACTAAGAGAAACTTTGGCAACTGCGTGGTTATGCGTGCATGCGTTGTTTTATCGCTTAGCCTTAACTTGCATATCTCTCCAGAGCTATCGCAGCAATGCTCGTTGAGATAAGGGTTCCCGAGCAGCATGCGTAAACTACATTTAAACCTAGTTCGGCACCCATGTGAGCCGACTCACTAGCATTTCTATCATAATGCACTTGAGAAGAACCTTGAAGCACGTCCGAGGTTAATCGGGTGTTGACATGATGATCCAGAATGCTTCTCGTCAGTCTCTCTCGGGTGCCTCCGGGGTAAGACGGGGGCGCAGTCTTCCTCTGATCCTGACAGTACTTGGCCGTGAAAGTCATAAAGTTCCCACCCGGGTAACAGTTGAAGAACGAGGTCATTATGTCTCTTAAAGCGCCACTTTAAACGGTGAATGATAGCTCGCGTCGCTTGTCTTCAGTACTTACTGTATACTTTCTGGCTCAACATGTAAATATTGCCTACAACAACGAGGGGAGGGGCCTCCCTTTCCTCTGACCAATCGAGAGCGACCAGTGTGTCGGCTGGCCCGGGGACTCGAGTATATCGTGAGACTATATCTCAGAGATAACTGGGTATGATTTAAATTATGGATTGATACACCACATATTCCCACCCCAACATCTATTTTGCAATTATTTGCTGGCAATCTGAAATTGTTTGCAGGATTGTCAGGGGCCTCAGTGTCAAATTCACAGGTCATCAACATAAAGACGTAATTCAACTAAAATGCATGAATTTCATTTTTTTTTTTTTTTTTTTCACACACTGAAGCCTACCTATTATAAGCTAAATGAGTCTAATATGTGTTGTTTTTGGCGTGCATTAGCTATATTGTGTGCTCTGTTGGAGAATCTTGAAAAATTATACTAAATAAAATAGATAGCCTATGCTAAATGCTTTTCTCATCATTATAGCGTGTGATGAATTGAGTGCTTGGTTCTGCGGTTTTTGTCCCTTTTGAGCTGAAGATAGACGCAGCGCATCTGGCTTCTCCCCTCGGAAGACTCGGAACTGCTGTCGAGGAAAATTGTGCACAATCAGTGATTGATGAGCTCAAGCTAGCAAATACCCATGACAACTGCAGCACTCAAACTACGACTTGCACTGTTTTTCTGTAGCGCGTTATCGAGCGCCTTTATTTTAAACCGATACCACAAAGTGAAATAAAGCGTAATTGGTCGCATTTGTTTAGAAATAGACGTCGGATCAGTTAATTGGTTGCTTCTTTCAAAGCCCATAACAAATAATATGAAGCGCGGTTTAGCTTGCTCACAACAGGCAGACTTGAATGTGAAATCCTAGAGGAAATTAGGGCAGAGCGTTTTCTGAATCCACAAGACAAACGCGGGATTAAATCCCAATTTTCACATATAAAACAGCAAATGATGACTGGTGTTTTAGACCTCGATAGGATATGAGCTCCCTTGCCTGCTGGTCAAATCTAGTCCTGTTTGTGGGTGTGTTTGAATATATTTTTAGAATTTTAGAATATTATCATTCGCAGCTCAAAGGCTGACGTTCAGTTCATTTGTTCCAAATGAGATCACATATATTGTCCTAATCTCTCTGTAAACTGCCTATAAATAGTTTTGCCATATTATGTATTCATTTATATTTCTCAGGTTGTACATGTTATCCCTTAATGTAGAAGAGGGAAGATGTTAGGACTCACTTTTGTATTAATATAACTTTATTTGTGTGTGTCAGAACATGTAGCTACACTCTAAAAAAAAAGGTTCTATATGGCACCAAAAATGGTTCTTCGTCGTAATCATAGAGGAACCACTTTTGGTGCTATATAGCACCATATCTTAACATGTTCTGTATATGTTAGCGGTGCTATATAGCACCTTAGTCAAAGAACCGGTGAAGAACCTCTGAAGAACCGCTGAAGAACCACTGAAGCACCAAAATTGGTGCTATATAGCACTTAAAAAGGTTCCCCTATGATTACGAGCCAAGAACCATTTTTGGTGCCATATAGAACCTTTTTTTTTTAGAGTGTAGTAATTCCATGAGTGGCAGTGGAATTAAATTTTAAAATTCTGCCTATACACTCCTAAAAATAAAGGTCATTTATTGGCATCAATGGTTCCATAAAGAACCTTTATAAACCATGGAACCTGCATTGCACAAAGTGGAAAAGGTTCGTTGGATTATTCAAATGTTCTTCACAAGAAGAAATGGCTCTTCTAGGAACGGATCACTGAAAGGTTCTTTTGGGGAACAAAAAATTGCATATTGCATTCTATTGCATCGCTGAGAAGAAAAAAAAAACTTTTTAGAACCTTTATGTTAAAGGGTGTATATGTAAATAGAAATTATATAAAACCTTAAAAAACTACGGCTAAAAATGATGATAATCAAAGAAAAGACTTGCTTGCTGATGTCAAAAGCTATAATTTCACTTATAGCGCAACCAACTATTCATTATAAAGGTGGAAGGAAATGTCTTCCATTACGATGAACAAACTTGTATAAAGCCAAGGGAAACCAATAATCTAATGTCGCAGTTTATTATAAGACACCTTTATTTTCCATTTCAACACACTTTTCTACCATTGGAAAACTTTTGAGTCTGTGTTTAGGATACATTTTTGGCTCCCAGACGTTTTTTTGTTTGTTTTTTTGGCTCAATAGGTCTAGTCGTGATTAAATAGACCGATATTATATTAAAAATATATATGCATATGTCCTTACCCTCGGTGGTTGAGCCCTTTGCAGCTTTGTATCAGTATGTCTTTCCAGCTTTGAGTTCTCTCTCATCCATGCCATGATTGCAGCCAGAGTGTGTTGTCACAGTCTCTCTCTCTCTCAGGACAAAGTTTGGCCTCTTGCAGTTTGAAATGTATTTCCACAGTTGAGAAAGCAAAAAGCTTTGTTCATAAGGAGCTGGAATCAGTAGCGAGACTGAAAGCGACGAGTTTTTGATTAATGAGCTTTGAAATGCCTCGCTAGGGGAAGCCGGGAAAGAGCCTATTCTGTTAGAGACGGCTTGCCAGTGCTTACAAAGGCAGTGACGCTTTAGGCTATCCATTACCACATTATAAGGTGCATTTTAAAATACATAGACCTATATGTATTAATGCTTGCGCAATGATGCAGGTTAATGTTATATCAAACTGTTTATAAGACAAAACACTTGCTTTGTATCAGAATTTATTTTGAGATCCCAATATATAAAAATAAAAAAACATTCAAATTATTAGCAATAGCCTACTTTAATTTTGAAAAGTTGCTACAACCGTACTGCTCAAGAAAAACCTGTTTTTTTTTTCAACTCTATATTTGCACATTACACCAGTTTAGCAAAGAAAGACATATTCACATGTAGGTATTTAATAAATAACCAGTGGGAAATGTATCTGTGAAATCTCCCAATTTCCCAAATCATAAAAAAAAAACAATTCGCCAATCTATTTCAAATTATATGGTGATGCAGTGCTCTTAATATTACCACATTTTAAATTATTGCAATGCCTTTTGAGGTTTGCTATTGTGTTTTGTGGATAGCCGGGACACGGGTGCGCGCACATTCACGCGCATCTGGATGGGGGTGAGAGCGAAGGTGCCTCCTTTGTTTACTATCCTTATGTTTCCAAAATGGCGCCTCCGCTCTGTGAGTTGGGCGACATCCAAGTTGGAAATCTATTCACATCCACACACAATAAGAAGATGTTAATTTCAATTGCTCCTAAATCCTAAATATATGAATGAATACATTGATGTAGAATTTCATTTGTTCAGCTTAAGCACTTTTTATTTACAAAATGTTTAACACAATAAAATATAACATTTCAATATCGTTTACCATTTCATCATTTTATGCATGGACAGTGCAACTTACAAAATAACATTTATAATGAACGTGAGGATGTGTCGTTACGTGCTGGTGTTTTAATCAACGTGATGTCAACCATGGCAATAAATAAAGATTGCCAAATTGCCCGATGTAGCCTATAATAACAATAATTACAATTTCGAGATTGTTGTTAATTCTTCATTTTCACAATATTTTATTACTGAATGAAGAAAGAAATACACCAGTCCCACATTATCACCTTGTTTTGCACCAGTTCAAAATAAATTCTACAACTGTTGTATAAATAATATACATGAGAAGATAAATAATGTGCATTAAAAACGATAAATAATAAATATAATACTCAGTCAATATAAATGTTCGTCATACAACCTTAGAGGAAAATAATAAATAATGGAATTTTGAATGGAGAAAATAGGAAGAACCCGTGAGAAGAACAAAGACGCAATGGTTCTTTTCCTCTACAAATCCCTACGCCTATAATGTCAAATCTACAGAACTTACCTTCAAGTAACACGTTATGGAAATTGCCCTCATTTTGCCAATACGGTTCTTCCGAGAACCAAACAACTAACAACCGCGTGTGTCTTCAACAGTCAAGAGAAATGGACCACAGCTATTATTAAAAATAATTACAATCATAGCAGTAATAGTCATATCAATAATAATAATAATAATAATAATACAGGATAATACGGTATGTTTCTCTCGGAGTGTAGTTTTATAAATTAGTTTAACTAGTGAGGTAATAAAAGAGCGACATTGCGCTTGGGATCCTTACAGATGCGTGAGTTTGGGCGCATCCGGCAGCCTTCCCTGAGACGCGTGGTGAGAGCTGAGGTCTGTGTATGTGGGGTGCGGGTCACACGGTCCGTGGTGGTGGTTACCCGGAATCTGAGCGGCACAGCTGTAGTCCACACTAGCGGATGAGGGATGGGGAAGATGACCGAGGTTGAACATGGGGCCCGAAGCTGGCATTGAGTCAACGAAGTTTCCCCCGACGTACACAGGGCTACTTTGTAAATTAGCATTAGCGAAGCTGCCGTTGCCCTGCATGCTGTGGTGGTCGTACTCTGTTCCCGGGTACCTTTTCTGTTGCGGTATGCATCCGCCCAATGGCGCCGTGTAGGCTGCCAAGCCGTACATGTTCTGTTGCGGTTTGGCGAATGACGGAGGAGATGGCGCGTCGTAGCTCAGGCTGTTTGGAAGCTGACCAGAATATCCAATGTGATTCGAGCCACTTAACGGCGGGCTTCTGTCCGGAGAGTGTCCTAAGGGAGAGTGCATTATGCCCTTAGATTTCTGATCTTTTTTGTACTTCATCCGCCTGTTTTGAAACCAGATCTTTATTTGGCGCTCGGTGAGATTGAGCAGATTGGCCATCTCCACTCTTCTGGGACGGCACAGGTAGCGATTAAAATGAAACTCCTTCTCCAGTTCAACTAGTTGGGCGCTGGTGTAGGCAGTGCGCACTCGTTTCGAGGCAGGGCCAGGTGGACTCTTGTCATCGCAGGTTTCTCCTGAACACAGAGAGCAGAAATGTGCATTCAATTAATTGTGTTATCTTAAAAATAAAGCTTCTTGCTTCCATGAAGAACCTTTAACATTCATGGAACCTTTCCATTCCACAAAAGGGTTCTTTAGAATTTTAGAATGTTCTTCACACTAAGTGGGACTTAAAGGCCAAAGAGTGAAAGGCTATTGTAAACAAGAGCTAGGTCATAATGATTGTAGCGGTCTGCAAGTGTAGTTATTCATCTTATACTGGGTAGATAATAACCATTTTCTGCTGCCACACACATACCTGCGGTTGGGCAGTTGGTGCTTTTCTGCTTTGCGTTTTGGCGGGACTCTTTCATCCATGGGAAAATTTGCTTGGTGATGACTGGGGTGGCAGTGCTGGAGCCAGTGGTGCTGGGAGATTTCTTTTTCTGTGTAGAGTTGGTGTTAGGGCTGGGTGAGCTGGCTGCTAAAGGAGCTGCCTGCTGCTGCTGCTGCTGCTGCTGCTGCTCACTGATACTCTCTGGTTGGCTGTTGCCCTGGCTGGCACTTGGTCGCATACAACTTCCATTGATGTCTCCGTTTTTATGTGGCCGGACTGATGTGGTTTGAATGGGACAGATTGGATTTTGATAGTCATTCTCTATGCTGGAGGATGAGAAGCCCTGGTGTGTAGGACCATATGTGTAGGAGTCAGATTTAGGGTACGAATATCCTCCGAAAAGTCCAGCATTTTCATAATAAGTGGCTTTCTGCATTGTGAAGGTTCAAACTAAGAGAGCCTGTGAACTCCTGTCCAATGGCATGGACTTGTCAATCACGTGATTGGAGCCTCCCACAGATTTTCTGTCCTTTGACCTGCTGAGAAAGAAAATGCATCAGTTTTAGCAACGATCCTTTACCTTCATAAAGGATCCTTTACCTTCATATTTTCATTTACAGATCTATACGTTCCCTTTCCAGTCTAAACATCATGTAGGCTAACCAGAACCCACTGCAAATGAAAACAGCCCGTAGCATTTTCACTTTTTAAATATGAGACGGAAATAGATTTCTCCCAACTCTGCAATTTCTGGTGTCAGATATCAAACTGTATTCCCCATTCTTCCTAACTTCTTTTTCTTGATGCTTGAAAAGATGGCAAGAAAAAGTTATGAGGGGAGGAGGGAGGGGGGTTGTGTATATTCATTCTATGTTGCTTCCTTAGCTGGAGTATTCAACTTTAGTTTTAACAGTTTATTATTGTCATCTTGTGAAAGTGCCTTTAGTCAAATCATGTTGCTCTACAGAAATGGTATATTGCCTATTTTCAAATCAGGTTGGAAAAAGGGCATATAGTACAATTTTGTACACCCCAAAATTGTAAAATAGTTTTTAATATTTCAGAATTTTTAAAACACATAAAAACATAACCATTCACCATATCTAAAATGTAATAGATCTCATGTTGTGATCGGCCTTCTTTCACAAAGCCTTTCTCCCTCTCCCTCTCCCTCTCCCTCTCCCTCTCTCTCTCTCTCTCTCTCTCTAAAAATGTTGACAAGCCAAACCCCTTCATCTTTTCACTTTCAGAAGTCTAGGCAAGAATGACACAAGACGGTTAAAGTTTAACTTATGCTAAAAGTACCCCATTGAGTGAAACGACACGGCAGCAGAAGGAGAATCAGCGTTTCTCTTCAAACAATATCCCATTCTTTCCCGACTGGTTGCTCACTACTAGTCATTTTGGGGGGTTTCTTGGCTTTCAAATGTCGTTCAAGCAATAGAACATAAAACATTCTATATTAAATCTATTCATATATTTTAATATCTCTTCGTGACATAACGGAGAACAACATTCTATATTAAATCTATTCATATATTTTAATATCTCCTCGTAACATAACGGGGGGGATGATATGAGCCGTTGTTTGTCCTGGAATTGTATATCGGTATAATAGTTTGACAATGAAGTTCATCGATTGACGTGTGTTAGGTCTGATATAACTAGTATACGCTGTTTATCGACCTTTTTTGTGAACATTATACGAAAATACAATCTTTATAAAGAAAATACATACAAATCTGAGAACGCACAAATCTAGTCTAGTTTGTCATACATGTAAACAATGTGTAATATTTAGTTTATTATAGGCTATTAGTTTAATAGCCTATAAAACTAGTTTTAATTAGTTTTTGGAACTGTAATACCAGGACGAATTCAATTTTAAATCTGAATTGCTACCTGTATTATTATGACATGGTGGCTTCGGTGTTAGGCTCGTTTCCCACCAACGTGAGTTGTAAGATTAGGTGCATGTATAGCAAAGTCCTTCAACAAACTGAGAGCCCAATGTTCAATACACCACACCAAACATACTTCTTTCTTCCTTCCTTCCTTCCTCTTAGTTTTATTCTAAAGATAGGTTTTCACCCAAGTGACTGTAGCTCGTGCTCAATACAGTAGTTATTAGACGGCCTGAAGCTCCGCACGATACATATCAATGCACCTGTCATTTTAGAGCCCGACAAAATTTATGACTGGTCATGCTACAGCCGTAAATGCCTCACAGAGGGGCGAGAAGAAAAGCACTCCTCAAGACTTGGTACCGTCAGAGGGGTAAAACTCTAGGCGTAGGAGGATGGCTGGGGGCAAGAATGTGCCGCCAAAGCCAGAGCCTACAGCCCGGCAGTATAAATCCAGCTACTGCAGTAATTCACACACTCTTGTCTTCAACGTCCTTTAACTACTTGTAATGGAACACACTTTGACCATTTGCGCGGATAGCTGTGGATTTTTAGTAAAGGATACTCTAAATTAAGAAGTACGGATGGAAATATTTGTGTTTGTTTTTTTGTTTATTTGTTTGTTTGTTTGTTTGCTTGTTTTGTTTGATTTTTATTTGATATCGACACGATAACACTGCGTTTGCATTTAATACTTTGCCTTACGTGTAAATCTTTCGTTTAATCTTTCGTTGAAATTGCATTGGAAAAACCAAGTAAACAATTAAGTGAAATTGTTAATTTTTTGTATAAGCTCAGAGCGCCTCAAGAATTTTGATTTATACAAAAAGCACGTATTATTTTGTATGGGCTATTTTGCACGTTATGAAATATAGTCACAAGAGAGTAATGCAGGTTAGGAGTAATACATACTAGGCTATTGTTTAATTTCAGTGCAAACTTAAATATATTTATAAGACATCTCTTACCGCAGTCTGTGGTTTCCTCTCCTCTCTTTCTCCTCAAGCAGTCTTCATAATTTATACGGCGACCTAAAGAATACAGATTATTTTAATTGTTTTTTTGTTTTTCTTCCAGCTCCCCGTTTAAATAATAAGGGCTGTTCTTCTGCGTTACTGTTGAGTACGTTAAAAATGACAGCCATCATTGAGTCTTACATTCTGGATGTGAATTCTCGGCCATTGAGGCCACACATTTATAACATTTTTACATGATGTCCCATTTTTTAATGAACGAATTTATTTTGCCCCTAGAAGATTAGACTGGTTTTAAGAGCAGACAAAGATGTAGCTGCATGAGAGAGCGAGGGAAAAAAAACCCGACATAAGCGATTTTACACAAAGAGATGCTGGCCAAAATATTTAGCACTCATAAGCCTTTTGGGTGACCTTTGGCTTCCTCTCCAATAACTCACTGATTAATGAACAACGGACGGAAGGGACTCAAGTCACAATGCAATCCACACCACACAACTTTTTCACCGGTTATTTTAAAACCAAGCGCGAGCCTGAAGACGAGATTTTAATCCTCATCCTACCAGACAGACGACCTGTCCTGTTTCACTCTGAAAATACTTCCGAAAATCACGAGACGAGGACAACACCTTTCAACTAGGCTTTGGGATTAATCATACTACTAATATTATTGTTATTTGGCGATGGACCTCGGCGTTGGCATTTGTAACGAAAACGAGAATGCACGTAGCCTGTATTTTAAACGTGTGTGTCACGTTCAAAGTCTTAATAGGATAAATGTAGCGAACAAGTCAGCCGAACATGGTCTGCCTTTATCAGGCGACCGTGTTTTCGCCCACGCACTCCCACGGTAAGTTTGGTACTCATAATAGAACAATAGGCGGTATAAAATAATGGACTCTGGAAGACGGTCTGTAAATATATCCTATGCATTTATTTATTTATCTGCTGCTAATTTGCATGCATCTCTTTTGTATAAAAGTGTTTTATATGACTATCAATATAGGCCCTAGCATATTCTGTAATAGAAATAGCCTACTGTGCATATCAATGCCAGCGTAGTGAGAGAAAAAGAATCTCACAAATCAAGTAGAATCGAAAATAAATACGTATTTGTCAGATATTGCAAAATGAAGAACAACGCAAGTCCTTGAACGCTGAACGTTTTGTGAAATGCATAAAAGCGCTCGTCTGAAAACCTGTTATTTATGTGTAATAATAGATCTCAGTTGCAAAACGGTCTTAGAACGCCAAATTAAAATTTAAATAAAAAAAATAATGCTTGAAGGGAATAGTTAAAACATCATAATAGGTCTTCAAACCTAATCTTATAAACCACCATTGGGTCGGTTTTCAAACATCTAGTTTCCATTGCATAGCATGCTTTTGCTTCATGTGGCAAAATAATCAACTTTACGTCTTAAATCATTCTTACATCTTAAATCAATTTATATAGCATGCGAAATATGGTTTCCATTCAAAATGTATGCAATGTTAGAGTGTTTGATTCCTAATACATTTGCTATTAATTACAATCTAAATCAGAGAGACTGGTTTAAAAGTATGGAAACATGGATGTTTAAAAGAATACCCTAACCCACATATGTCATGTCTAACATCGCATTGACTATAACGCAAATTAAAGTGATTAACGATCTCACAATGTATGACACAGATGTTTTATTCTGTGCATGGCTAACTCAGCTACCAGAATATGTAAAATGAAATAGCAACTCAAAAAGACTGAAATAACCCTACATGTTAAACCTCAGAAATAGACAAGGTTACGCAAAAATGAAAACTAGTCCCGCAGTTTTACCTCTATGTCTTCAAATCGCACTTGCTTAGTTGGCAGGCGATGACATTAATAAAGATCAGCAGCTTTGAATGGAATAAATCATATTTTTACGCCGGCCTAATGTAAACCCACGCTTAAAGGTTACGTTTTGCCGTGCAATTGCTTACCTGTGATGTCAATTTATTATATAGCCGTGCTTCTTAGTCTCAATATATCTCAGTACCGCTGCTCGGATATATCCTTCACCCTTTGTCTATAGACAGTACTGTCTTAAAACTGATCTCGCGCTTTTCCAGGCATTTCCATATACCAATGCAGACAGTATTCCCGAAAGAATGGGAGCCACTCACTCAGCTACCAATAAAAAGCCAAGAAGGTCTTCTTATTCCAAAACGAAATATTACTAGCAATCAACTTCCCATTGGAAAAAAAAGGAACGTTTTACAGAGGCAGGCTCACCGAACGAGTCGACATTAGTATATTTCGGAAACCTTATCATGACAAATACAGGCGCTGCCTTAAAATACAAGCATATTTGTTCACGTGATCCGGATCGCAGATTGTCCTGATTGAGACTGCTACTCCAACCAGCTTCACCTCACAAATACATTTTAAAAGCAAGAGCACTAACATTCCCTCCAGCCGCACATCATTGTACAGTGATTTTGCACAAGATCTCAGCCACTGAATCGGAGTGTATCATTAAGGCAAAAGCTATTGCTGTTTATTATGGCCTTGAAACCCAGGAATAATAAAAACAAACGTTCAAATGAAGCATACGAATATATTCGTTTTACCATTACGTACAAATCATTGGATAATCCGCGAATCATTAGATTTTTTGTCTTCACTCCGCCATGTCTTGTTTTTGTTTTTATTTCTTTGTATTATTATTTTTATTTAACGCAGTGTTATGGGCCTGCGGTTCAGACCAGCTTTGAAAGTAGCAACATCATTATTTTTTTCTTTGTATTCAAGATGAAGATGATCAAATATGTATTTGTTACTTTTTGCTCGCGGTTTTGAGGAGAAATCCGTTTATTATAGGCTGGTTTAGGCAGATATTATGGTTTAGGCAATGACAGCAATGTATGACCTCGTCAGCGAGAGAGATTCATCAAAATCATCCCAAATTCTATATTGTTCTTCTCAAAAAGCAAGAGTGTGTATTGATCCATTGGTGAGTACGAAGTGTAAAAATAGGGACTTTCAATGTTTAGATTTTTGCTGCTCATTCTTAAAAATAAAGGTTCCAAATGGGTTTTTTAGCATCAATGCCATGGAAGAACCGTTTTCGGTCCACCAAAGAACCTTTTTTTCCCTTTAGTGTGAAGAACATTCTACAAATCTGAAGAACCCTTTTGCACTATAAACAACCTTTTGTGGAATTCCATCGATACCAATAAAGAAACTTTATGTTTAAGAGTGTATTGTGCATTAAATACATTTCTGTTTTGTTGTGTTTTATAATTGCTTCTAAAATACATCACAATTCTTTTTTTGATTTAACAGAATGTTAGCGGTTAAATGCAAGTCGGTTATGCTATGCAGTCTGAGTCAGAATGCTTGCTTTATGGTTGTGCTGTATGGATATGTATAGCTGGATGGCAAGATGGAGATGAAACGATTGGGAAGGCGGCCGAGCGCAGGATTGTCCTGAGGAGAGGATGCGAGTCTTCTCCCCTTGCAGCATATGTTCACGGGCTAATAAAAGTGAAAGATTTACAGTCCACGCCCGGCCCCCAACAGCCTCTCACCCTTTCAGGAATTACTGAGCATGATTTACAACGATGCAGATCACCGTCATCCCTCTCCAACAGCTCGAAACACTTTATGGATAGATCTACGATCACAATGCAGTGGACATTGTGGAGTTTTTGGACACCAATGAAATTGTTTTTGGAAAAATGCCTTTTTTTGTTATTTGCTGTTTTGTTCATGTTTGTCAGGATCCACTTATTCAGGCGTTACTTCACGTCAATAACTATGTAATGATTTTCCAGAAAGACCTCTGCAATGAATTCAAGCTTGTGTCATTTTTTATCAAACCAAACACAAATGCTCGCCGCTAAAGCGGCAAAGAACAGCATCTCGGACGGATAATAAATCACAAATAGGCCTTCGTTAAAGCCCTGGCGGCTAAGCACTAAACACTATCGCACTGGACTTAACATTTTTTACACACAGATGCATCAATATAACATTAGCCTACATGAGAATAAATATTTCCTAGTCTGCATTTAATGCTTCAAAAGTAAAAGTGCTGTTACTGAACTGCTTTTATTTATTGACACTAGGGTTATGCTTCATACTGAAGCTATTTAAGAAAAAAAAAATCACAATGAGCCTGAAGTTGTTTCAGTCTCTCCGCGAAGACTGAATCAAAGGACACCATTTATCAAAATTCTGACAGTTATGTTTATTCGATGTCTCACTGCAAATATTAATCTTAAATGTTTACCTACCGATCTTCCATTGGCTGAAAAGCTGTGCGAATGTGCAGGTAGCGGTGGCGTGAGAGGACCGTTTGGATATTATTTTCTTGGATCTCTTCAGTTTTCAAGTCTGATAGAGTCCTCGCGATTAATGACGATGCCGTGTTTCTAGGGGACGTGCTGCATTAATTATTTAGACTATCACGTGGTCAAACAAAAAAGATACAGAACGGAACCATATACCGAATTCTATCTTGGGATGTCGACAGCGCAGTTTGATTTATCTTAACGGGTTGCCTCGATGGGCGAAGACATTTTCACCGAACAGCTGGAAATCAAAAATGGCCGTTTGAGAAGCATTGTGAGCGCGGCGGTAGTCGGTGCAGAGTCATTGCAAATGGAACCGCGTATGGCTCCCATTTATTCTGTTCAGACATCCAGGTCAATACTCAGAATGCCTTGCCGTACTGAAAGACAATGGAGAGATCCCCTGCGTTTTCACAAGGCTTTTTCAAGGCTGTATGTTACATATATATATATATATATATATATATATATATATATATATATATATATATATATATATATATATATATATATATATATATATATATGGCTGCAATTTACATTTAGTTTTGGAGGTGTGTTGGTGTTCTTATAATCTCTCTCTCTCTCGCTCTCTCTCTCTCTGTGAAGTGTCTCAATGCATTGGTAATATTAAAGTAAATTAAATTCACACGTTTACTCACAATTTCTAAGTTTGTAAAATAATAGCAAATACTCTCTCTCTCTCTCTCTCTCTCTCTCTCTCTCTCTCTCTCTCGATATCAGAGAGAGAGAGAGAGACCCCCCCCCCCCCCCACACACACACACACACACGATTCCATGTTCTCTAAGGGGCCTTTTCATAGACATAATGATTTTTATACTCTACAAACTGTATCATCTCTCCCCTTACACTAACCCTACCCCTAAACCTACCCATCACACAAAACTTTCTACACTTTTACATCACTTAGTATGATGTATGAGCTGTTTTCTTCATGGGGACCAAAAAAATGTCCCCACAAGGTCAAACATGACTGGTATTACTATCTTTTGGGAACATTTGGTCCCCACAACGTAGGGAAAACCAGCACCACACACACACACACACACTCTCTCTCTCTCTCTCTCTCTCTCTCTCTCTCTCTCTCACACACACACACACACACACACACACATACAATTGTTTACTAGCTATTTAAGCTACCCATCATAAACGAACTTCAATTCCTTTTTTATACAGTATTACAAATGAGGACGTCCCTAAAAGGGGGTTTTTGGAGATTTTGTCAGGTTTTGCTCACTTCTGGGTACAAATTTGTTCCCAAAATATGGTTAAGTAGCCTAGGAACACACACACACAAGCGCAAGCGTTTACTACACTGTCATACAACATTGCATTGCATTACTTATTTTATTGTTACATACAGCTAGGAATAAATTATATAACAAA
Organism: Romanogobio albipinnatus; assembly: GCA_023566225.1. NCBI lineage: Eukaryota > Metazoa > Chordata > Actinopteri > Cypriniformes > Gobionidae > Romanogobio > Romanogobio albipinnatus. Next base: position 53,922,322 of record CM042243.1, read on the forward strand.
AGCATAACTTCGTTTACTATACTTCTATACTCTTTCAATGATGCACAATGAGCTAAACCCGACAAAAACTCCCAAGACCTCTTTTTGGGAGATTTTGTCAGGTTAAGCTCACTTCTGGGTAAGAATATCCCAAAATATAGTTAAGAGGGTACACAATAGTATAACGCACGCACGCACACAACAAGCACACACATTTAAAGTGCTGATGGAGAACAAAAAAGATTTGTGATTAATTTGATTGATATTTAGATTATAAAACTGCTTTTAGAAATAACCATAGTATTGCTTGCTCATGATTCTCTCTCTATGAAGAGCAGATGAACCTATGAACAGTTTATCAATAAAGCTTTGACATGATGTATTTCGCTTGATGAAGTAAAACACATATGGTGGTTTATTTATGATTTGTGGGTTTTATCATGATCGCAATGCAACATACCACGTTGTTAGATGCAGCATTGCCGTGTTTTTAATATGTAGGACTCTGAGTACAAATTCGAAAATGGTTACACGCAGCGTGGCAAATAATCATGTATAAAGCAAGCAAATATTACTACAGAGCACACACATTTTTGGTGCATCTGTGTGCAAAAGGCGTCTGAGAGAAGCGGCTGAAGGTCCATCAGGTCACGAGTGTAGAGGTCAGTGCTCGCGGCTCAAAAGCGTCTAATGCAACAGAAACTCTGTCCTTTGGATGAACCTGCCCGCAAGGCTTTTGTTGAACTTCTGTAAAAATACCTTTTCATGCTCACAACGTGAAGGCATCAGTGTGAAGACTCCTTCGCAGTGCATGTGTGCCTCGTGTTTTTGTTTAAGGAGACAAAGACACCACAATGATAGCAGAGCGTCTAAGTTTAATCACCGTTGGAAAAACCTTTCCAGATTCGACACCAATCCCTTTAAAAAATAACAATGTGTATGAAAGTGCTTGATCAAACGTGTTTTTAATATCTCAAGAGTTTAGTTTCCACACAATATGACGCAGTTTGAGTGAAACCTCTCCGCATAATATTTATTTAATCACTGCAAAATATGCCTGTAGAAAATATGCACAATATACAGAAATATATACACATATATAAGAACCTTAAAACGGATAATTGTGGAACGGATAAGCACGTTCACGTAGAACATAAAGCTTTTAACATTATATTAATAAATAGAAGGTTCAAATTGAGAGCTAAACGTGCCGAAAAATGCAAGAATTGCATGTAATATCCGGAAGACAAATTTCTTTATTTGTAGCCATGTTGATGTCGAGCGGGATTTATAGTGAAGGCATGGGATTTTTTTTTTCTTTTTCTTTTTTTTTTTAACCTGGATTAAATATGTATTTAAAAAAAAATGCAATAAACAGATGTAAAATACCTTAAACGAAGTTCTTAAAAATCACAAGAACAAGTAAAAAATGACTTGACTGAAATAGTCTTTTAGAAAGTAAACCTTTATAAAGAGGCGCGCGCAGTAGCCTACGCGAGGGTCATTTCTTCAGCTCTTCAGTTTACAAATAAATAATTTCCCAGGCAACGATTTAACTAATTTTATTTTGTTTTTATTACTTGCACCCAGTTGACTTAAGTACAAAAAAACCCAATAATTTATTATACGCTGGACATCCCCTTGCTTGAGCTCTCTTTAATGATTAAGTTAAGATAAATTGACGCGCCATAGGCGTAACATTGCCACAATGCGTTTAAAAAGAGGAAAGGGTTGAAATTAAATACAGAGATTCTTTAATTGTGAATAATGTCACTAAAAAGAACCATGCTCTCCAACAAATTTGGCAAGTTTGTATAAAATAGCGTGAGCTTTCTGACGTTCTACTATACCTCGTTGTGGCACGTGAACCATCATATCCTCTTGAGTTACAAAGATACTGGAAATTGCAATATTTTACGCATAGCAGTTTTCACACTGCATTTAGTCATAGTGTGTGCTTCTGGCTCTCAGTTTTTGGCACTTGTACCCAACATGTCATGATTTGCTACCATGCAATGTCAAATAAAGCATTGTCTATTACATACAGTTCATCTGTACATCTGGAGGGAGGGAGAGAGATATCCACTTATAAAGTTGTGATCTCTGTCTGGCTGTCCTTCTGAGCGTGTTGTGCATGCTGATTTCCAACTGACGCCGATCTTCCTTTCGTGTTGGGGAGTTTGTGATCCTTTTTCCATTTCATTCTTCTGTTCTGAAACCAGATTTTAATCTGTCGCTCAGAGAGACACAGGGTGTGCGCGATCTCAATGCGACGCCGTCTCGTTAGATACCTGTTAAAATGAAACTCCTTTTCTAGTTCGAGAACCTGCTGTCTTGTGTAGGCTGTCCGAGAACGTTTGGGTTCAGGTCCTGTGTAATCCGGGTTCACTGAGAAAGACAAAAACACACTTCTGTTGTATTTTTGTAAAAACAAACTCAAGTATTTCAGTTACACAACCATTCGCTTCCTAATGTCGGAACTTTTCACAAAAATCTTTTCGTCGAACAAATACTATGTACTCGTGTAATATGAGTAAAAAAAAAAAAAATTAAAAAAAAGTTTATCATTACTAAATTATTCAGTGCAAAGCTTTGGGCCAAGTGGACTCTCGCTACTGCAATAGTGCCCATCACAGCTAGCGGCCTATTTCCTAAGCAATAAAAATTTATGGCTGGTGTAATTGGCGGCCCCTTCAGAGGAGCCCATAAATATTTCACTGAATGATTTTAACTGTGACTAAAACAGCAGAACCGGACGGGCCTACAAGAGAGTGAATCTTACCCGTAGTAACGTGCACTTTCTTCATCCATGGATAAACTACAGCAGGCTGCTTGGCTGGTATCCCGTTCTGGCTCTTTGTGTTTTGCTGTTGTCCACAAGTCTTCGGTCCGGATATTTGGACCGCAGGACACCGCTCTGTCTGTGCGGGGAAGGGGCTGGGGTGACCGGCTTGCTCCTGCGCATGACCCCGCGGCTGTACCGAAGAGCCCTGGACAGTGTTACAACTGTAAGGCTGTTCGGGGTAGTTTGGCCGTGAATAGATTCCGGGATGCTGGAAATCAGTGTCCTGCGACGGACTGAAGTAGCCCGGGCTCTCTTCAGGTATATAGCTGTTCTGAGAATATTCCTCACAAGGAGGAAATTTTGGATCCACATACTTGGAGTTCACCATGTACGAACTCATGGCCATTAATTTCTGAAGGTAGGAAATACTAATTTTTCTCGAGTTGTCTTTTTTTCCTCCCTCCATAAAGCCCTCCTACTTGCTGTCAACTGAATAAAGTTAGGCTACCATGTGACCAGCTTGGCCAATCGAGGTGAAGGGGCTTCATCAACCGAGAAGAAGCTGTGCACACCTAGTAGTGAATTTCACAAACTTCACATTATCTCTCAATTAGGATGTAACAATGTAATATAAAATTGAATTGATTAAATGCCCGGTCTGTGTAAGAAGAAGAAAAAAATGCACATACACATCATCACATGGGAGGACCCCAGACTCTTAAAAATAAAGGTTCCATGAAGAACCTTCAACATCCATAGAATCTTTCCATTCCACAAAAGGTTCTTTATAGTGGGAACAAGATTCTTTACATGATCCACTAAGAAGAAGAACAAAATATTATTTTAAGAACTGGTCACTGAAAGGTTCTTTGCAGAACCAAAATGTTTCTTCTATAGGTGCAAAAACACCCCTTTATTTTTAAGAGTGCACACATTTGATTATATCATATATTTAAAATAAAAAAAACATCTATTTGCATCACATATATGTGCATGACGCCCATTTGACAAATTAATATTCAACTAAGCTAAATCAAACTCAACCCAGGGATTTTGAGTGGTAATAAACAAAACGAGACAAAAGATAAAAAACGGTCTAAAGCACAAAAAGAGGCACATAAAGCCAGCAGACAATTGCTGGAGACCGTCTTTGTCATGTAGAGGTCACTCAGAAGTTACTGGAGTCTCATCATTCCAGCGCTTCTCATCCTTTCAGCTCGCTGTATAGGGCGCCCTGGTTCGCCATCAATGCGCGTGCCAATCAATAATCAAACACCACATAAAAGACAACAACCGCTTGCCAGTACAGGGAGCAATGTGCAAAGTTTGTTAACATTCATACAAAATATTGCTATCGTTATTTATTGCTTAATGTATTATAAGAGGAGCGATTTTATTGCACAAAATTTCGTGACAATAAAAGTATTCGTCAACACTTTATTGTACAGTGTCCAAATTTCGCATGCAGTAATGATGCATAGTGACATGCAACCAAACCAGTAAATACGATTACGTATCACTTAATTGTATAAGTACACTGTAACAAGGACAAATTAGGGTTTGGTTTAGGGTTTAGTCGCATGCAGTTATGCATAATTAATAGTTATTACTATAGTAACTACATGTAACATACGTAACAATGACACTGTAAAAATAAAGTGTAGCCAAATATTCTATTCTAGGCACACATTGAGTGTGATTTACGCGCTGTATAAAAGGTCAAAGAGACTTGTTTCAGTGAGAACAGGTAGTACACAGCATCACCTTGTACTGACTAGAGACTGATCAAAGCTTTTCGTGACAGTTCAACCCCATAATCATATTATGCAATTATATGCGTATCATTTGACGTTCTTCATTGTGCGAATTGGAATGGGAACGCACATTTAATCAATTACATATATCCCCCTTACATTAGATGGCAAAAACATTCAGTGGTTGAACACTCAAATAAGACAAAGCTTTACTCGAAGTTCTTGCATCGACCATATACTCCCCTAAAATCGAATCTGTGACTCATTTTTTTACACAAATTCGGTTCTACAGGGTATATATAGACGACGGCATGTGTTCCCTCAACAAACAGACACAATCTATACACAATGAAGCCGTTGTTACAACCGAACACTAAGGTTTGCACTGATTTAAAAAAAACGCTCAGTGCTTTTGCAAAAGCCTACTCTATTATTAATGTTTCACAATGAACAAAAATCTTCAGGCACAGGCCCGCAGCTCCATTTCTCATATATTTAAAGGTCACGCATCTAACTAATAAAATGACCAATTATTTCATTCTGTATCTCTAACAACACAACGTACAACTGAACGTATATTCATCCAGGTATAGGATCGAGGGCTTTCGTGCCAAGTTTCTACTCACTGATGCTGTCATGGCAGTCACGTTGATCAGGTAGCCTTAAAACTGTGTGCTGCGAAGAAGCATATAAAGGAAGGCTAAAGGTCGAGGGGTCAAGCCGAATCATTTACAACACACATCACGAAGTTTCATTATTTTTGGTAAGGCGACAGCGGTAGCGGAAAAAGGAGAAAAGTTCATGGATAATACATGACCTCCTCTGATAAGCAGCTCCTGTGGTCATTCGCATGCACCCGGTCACCAGAGCCAAGATACAATTCCGTTTGGAACCAATAAAAAATGTAAGAATTAACGATTTTCAAGTTTAGGAATAATTATCTTCTACCTATCGTTACAGTAAACGTTCTTTTCTTTTAGGAATTTACAATAGTTTTCTAAAAACAAGCATAAGTAACTCTTAAACTCTTAAATTAGTATCTTAAATTTTGATACAACATTATGCGTTATGCTTTTAGAATTTACAGATTATTATAGAATTTTAGAACGACAACAAAAAAGCTAGTGATTTAAAAGAGATGTCAATACTTTCTACTATTTTTTTCCCCAGGCCATTCATGCTTGATATTAGCTGTTTAGTATATGAATTACTTTCTGTATGTATTTATATTAAGCAGAAAACCTACATGTGTATTTTATTTCTGTTTGTTAGACAGCGTGACCCGTGTTTCACCTCGCTTTGCGTCTTGCTCATTCGGGTCAAAGCCGAGGTAGGCTACTGATGAACAAAAGAATCAGAGAGTCACCTCTCATTTTAAATTGAAATACCTCGATTTTTATATATATATAATTCGCATGCATGCACATAGGGGTTTCCATGATATTAGCCGTTTTTATTATTATTTTCACCCAACGTTAACCAAGTTGTAGATTAATTTTCGTATGCAGATTTGTGGATTGAGACGGAAATCTCGTTATAAAAATCGACGTTTTTATGCTTAAATGATTTTATTTAAATCGTTTAAACTCACAAGGGAATTATCCACAGTTTGTCTATAAACGAATTAAATATATCATTATTTTCAAACCTTTTAATACAAAAAATATTGATTATTCTTCATATGCGAGGCATAGATATGCTATATTTTAAACCTCATATAGTTTGATTTAAATACCAAAAAGATGTAATATATTTCGTTATTTATAATTACATTTTCTGGTGGGAAAACAGTGAGGAAATTACGTATTTTACATTTCCCTTTAATAACATGCACGTAAAATCGCGCGTGCGATTCTGAATTCAGACCATTTAATTCAGGCTTAAACGAACAGGACTTTCGATCTTTTTTTCTGACTAATCTAAACAGTCAGGGATGAAAATTAATGCAAAGTATGAATGGTTTACGGCCAAAATGAGTTTCTTTTGCTTGGGGGGCGCTAGAGAGCTTGTCAATAAAACCCAGTTTATTAGAGTTCACTTACAAGTCACGAAAGCGCGTGCATCGACTAACTGATCTCCCTACAAATGAATGGTACACAATCTAATAACGACAAAGCGAGTTACACAACAAGTGCATATAAGTAACAATAATTTGCAATTTCAAAGCAAAAAATAAATAAATATGGAACTCAAGTTTCGTCAAAAGACAACTCTCAATGCAGGCCAAATTGCACTTGGAAGAAATTCACATTTAATTAGCTAAAGCAATTAATAAAACATGTTGTATAAATATAGATAGATAGATAGATAGATAGATAGATAGATAGATAGATAGATAGATAGATAGATAGATAGATAGATAGATAGATAGATAGATAGATAGATAGATAGATAGATAGATAGATAGATAGATAGATAGATTACCTTCTTGAAATAATAATAATAATAATAATGTAAAGCCATCACGATAATAATAATCAAATATAATAAAGATTTAAGTCATGCATGCAGGCTAAGCAAGCAATCTTTCCTAACGTGGCGCCACAACTGCACCAAAGCCGGACTGCATAACATTTACGTCACCTTCATCACAAACTATTTTTTCTCTCTCCTTGGTTATCCCGTTATCCAACCACCCAAAACTGTACACAACAACACAAGAGGAGTTCACAGAAACATATCAGTGCTGGTTTGGTGGATCACTAGTATGTGAGACTACAGTAAACATCATGGCACAATTCAACACGCACAAGTTCAGCGACACGCATACTGAAGAAGACAAGCTTACCTCCAGAAGCAGGCGCGTCGCGTAAAGCGCATCGACAAGTTTCTATATCCATGATCGAAACGAGCGTGGAGCCTCTTTCCTCCGCAGCGACACTGGGATCTTTTCTAAAGCGTCTGAGGGACCTTTCTAATATACAATGTGAATTATATTTTGGCTTGTCAACTCCCTGGCCATAAAACAAAGTTTAATGGTATCACGTGCTTCCCCACAGCCATTCATGACAGCGCGCGGGTGCCATAAATAATCCTGAAAGTTGCACTTATTCAATAATGGCGATTACTCTGATCTCAGGAGGAAATAAAGACACGGGGTTCACTTCGCATTCACTGCACTCAGAGGGGAAACACACCAGAGTTTATTTCTTGTATATCCTAGAAGACTGATGTCTGCTTTATATTTTTTTGTAGTATTTATAGAATGATTTGGTGTAGTATTTCTTGTGTTGCTTCAGTTTGCTCGTTCACTCGAGGGCAAATGAGGTGTTTGTGAAATCTCTGACGTGTGAACTAATGAGAATATTTTTCTGACACTAAATTTCTGAGAGGGGAAAAAATAGCGCCATATGGCGGGTTGTCGATTTATGTAAAGTCGCAAATGGCAATTGGGAACATTTCAGCACAGAATATTATTAACATTTACTGCTAAAAGAAATGTTCTCACCTTTGTTTTTTACGGGATTAAACATTTATTTTCGATATTCACCTAAATACTTTACACAGGCTATTAGTCAATTTTAACATGCTATTCAAGTGCATGAAATGTTACAATCTTACAATCACAAATATTTTGTAATGATATTTTGATATTTTTGATCGCCACATGATCTAGGCTATTTAAACGTAAAACCACTTTATGTCAACGTGAACATTATTAAATTATAATCGATAATAATTACACATTTTTATAAAATAGCTAAATAGCCTATAATAATTCCGACTATTCTCATTATTCAGTTTCTGCAAGTATTATTTTTATTTCGATCAAAAAAAATAGCATTTGCATCAGTTCATAAGAGAGCTGTACGGTTGTGTCACATGACTGCGACAACCAATCACAGTCACAGGAAATGAGCTCAAGGACAAAGATGCAGAAAACAGACAAGCAAGTCCCAGAGTGTTAGACAACAGCGCCGCCTGCCGACCGAAACAGAAACTGCAGAGGTGTTCTGTCTTTCTTTCTTTTTTTTTTCTTTCAGTTTTTTTTTTTGCTAGCTTTTTTGCACAGCTGCTCATATGGAAACTATAAGAATTATACATATAAGATATACTATAATATTTTTTATTTTATTTTAGATATAGGCTATACTTTGCATAAAACATCCGTTTTCAAATAGCCTAATGCCTCAATAAATAGTTACACTACTATTTACTGCCATATTTTACAGAGCATATTCATTATTTAAAATTTAAGACAATATGTATATTTAATGTGATCTGGGTTTTAAAATGTCAACCCTTTAAATTATGTTGTTTTAAAAGCTAAATAAAAAAAGGTCTCGTGGTGGTAAGCGATTTGACTACAATGCATGGAGGGGAAAAATTAAATGATTCTATAAGATTTCTATGTAAATTGCCCGTTTGTTATTACAATAACCTGTGTGACGGCATTTTTGTAATGCAATACACAGATCCATTGTTCTGAAGTAAGTGAATTTAATGTAGCTCATTGCATGAACTCGTTTGGGTTCCTCTCTCCTGTTTTGCCGCATTGCAGTGAGGTTGTAAATACCTCTGCCTGTCAGCTGACTGTGAAATACTGTCTTTGTCCCGCAGAGCCCGTCTCTCCCTTCCCCAAAAAAACTGCGCCATTCTCACCATTAAGGGAGGCATAGATTAAAACGCACAGCAACTCCACCGTCCGCCAAAACCTTCGAAATCATTTTATATTGTGAATCTTTATTTTCTTGCACATATTAATTGTAGATAAAACAATGACGTCTACCTAAATTAACAATGGCTGTGAATCATTATTTCCATGCACAGATTAATTGTAGATGAAACAATAACGTCTGGATATATATTAAGGATGGCTATTAAGGATATTAAGGATATACGATCTATAATTCTATAAATAGGCCTATATAATCTTTAATTTGTGCATACAATCTTTTTTTAATCTGTGCTTAATTTATATTCAGACGTCATTATTTTGTATATAATTAATCAGTGGCTAAATATGACATTGCGAAAAAAGTGTCAACATTTAAATTGAACATCACAAGAAGGGTCGGTCATATAATTTGTGTTAACGACTTACAATAAACGTAACTGCTGTAAAGCCATCATTTGAAGGTTTGCATTTTTATTTAATATTTTTTGAAGATTTGCTGCTGGTTCATTTGAACTACAACAATACTTCAACTATTATTAATACCACTACTAATAATATCAGGGAATTACGCATTTATTCGTAAAGGTTTTTCACATTCAGATCAAATCAAACATTTATGTCAAATGAGAAAAATCCTATTTTAAGATCTAGTAAAGAAATGCATTAAAAGAACACAACAAATACAGCAATGTATGTATGCAATCCGAAAGGAAACGTTGTCTCTTCTCAAAATGAACTATTTGAGTTATGTTTCAACTGAAAAAAAACTGTGATATTGTTTTTAATCAGATCGCCAATGCTGCTGTCACAATCTGAAATTATAATCGCAAACCAATAACCTGCTGGTCATGTAGCTTCTAACTGACACGATAGCATGTTATGAAATATAAACTTACCCAACAAAGCCCTATAATCCATGTTTTGCCTCATGCACTGCTGGTGAATATTACGAAGCTTGTTTCAGATCAGTCGTCCAGTACTGTATTTCTTGCACTGGTTAGAAATGCAACTCTTGTAGCAGCCATGTAGCATCTGACAGCACGCGTAATCGGCCTCGAGTTTGTCTTCTCGATCTCTAACACAGATAGTCATGCACGGCAACAAAAAAAAGAAAAAGAAAAAAAAGGAGAGAAATATATGAGAACACCGTGTATTTGGATTTGGAGCCTTTAAGCCTCAGAATGCGGTGGAAAAATCGCTTGGGAAATCAGGAAAAGGGGTCACGAAGACGTTTGCGTCCTGCACATGACCACTGGCATCCAATGACCGACGAAACAGGCTCATAAAAAGATCTATTACAAAGCTGTAAATTGTCTTCTAACAAAAAGGAATCTGGGCTGCCGCAAAGCCTCTAGTTTTTGCGCATAATGACTGAGCCAGCTGCACTTCCTCAGCAAAGAAAATACAGTCACAGGCATCTGCTAAGAGAGAGAGAGAGTGTGTGTGTGAGTGTGTGTGTGTGTGAGAGAGAGAGAAAGAGATAGCAAGAGAGGGAGTGAGAGAGAAACACAGAGAGAAATTACAAACACGCTCAACCATTCACGTTGTTTCGTAGCTTTAGGCCTGTGCAAAATAATTTGAGTTCAATCTAAAATCCAGCCAAATTTGAGCTACAAAAACATATTTTCCTACTAAAGCAAGTATCGACTAACAATAAAAAATGTATGACAATTATAGTCTAACTTAATTCTCACAATAGATTTTATTGGATAATACGCTGTGAATTGTAATAAATGCATTTCAAATAGAAAGGAAACTAAATATAATATTTTGTTTAAAATAGATGCATAGCATAGTAATTGTTCATTAACCTATCTATTTTAGAAAGAGCAATAACGCACAGTTCAGAATATGGTTCGCACAATCTGCTTTGAGCAAATCGATCTACTAACGAACGAGCACAGCATGAAATCTGGCAGAAACGTGGTAAATAATAATTCGTCGGCGTTTAATTTCTAAACATATTTGCCACTATTTTTTATTTTTTTTGCTTGTGGGTCAAAAAGACTGATAATAATGAGTAGTTATTTGGACGGAGTTTTTTAATACTATAGCCTAATTCTAGTTTTATAACACCACGGTTAGCCTACCTATAAATAGATTTTATGAATGCATTTTTCTAACCGCAAATAATAGGGATAATGGAAACTATTGAATCACCTTATTAATGGCTGATAAAAAATACGTCATTTGCAGTACTTTCTTTTTAAGTCTAATTTATCTTTTTGATCTTATTTTGGACAGATCAGTTAAAAGCTGCATTTGTGCGTGTGGTGCAATAGCTTGTCACCGCAGGAAATATAATGCACAAATACGTGCTTCTGAAAATTGAGGAATCAACTTCATTCAGTGTAGCCTATGGTCTAATCTCTTTTTCCAAGGACAGACACATCTTTTTTTTTTAGAAATGTATAATTTTACAGTAATTGAAGTTTCCATAGAATGCTATAATGGGGAGATGCAGTGTGTGTGGGGGGGGGGGGTCTTTAAAGGGAACACCTTTATAATCAAAGAGAAGTTACAGTAATCTGAAAACAGATTTTATGACAGACAACCTTGAAGTTTCATCCAAGGGAACATCTGAGACGGAGGCGAGCGCTGATTTAGGGACGCTGGGTCCGAGCCAGTATCACTACCCGACGATTTACAGGCTCGGTATTGTAGCGACCCGGCCGGCCTCTCGCAGTGTCGTAAAGACCCGCTGTCTTTGAAAGTTATCGTGTGCGTAAAATTTAGAGCGGTCGCAGTGACACGTAATTCCACCCGGATTCGCCTGATAACTGGCGCTCTGTGTCCAGATTTCCCAAGCAGATGAAATGATTGCATCAGTGCTGGCCGTCGCCAAACGCCTTCACATGCCTACCGTTCAGCATCTCGTGGAAATGTTGATCAGCAGGAGAAAAATACCCAGTGTGTTATGCGAAGGGTCGACAAATGGAGAACTGATGGTGTCAGATCGTTTCTTATTAATACCAGTGGAATCTGATATGATTGAGAGCTGGTGCTATTGAATAGTGTAGCCTATGTGGTGAGCAGGCCCAGAGCCAAATTCAGGGGTCAGGGTGATCCTGCATGCCCCAAAACACGCTTGATTGTAGTTATGGCCTAGCTCACATGACAGACAGGGAGGGAGAGGAAGGAAAGGAAAATTAGATTAAGTGTATGTTTTGCTCTTTTCCGTTAGGGTTCTGCGAAAGTCTGTGGACTTGTTTGGCAACTTCTTTTTACATTGCATTTGCATTTAATTTACTACTACTACTACTATTGATGATGATAATAATAATAATAATAATAATAATAATAATAATAAGGTTGCACTTTTGTTTTGTTGAAACATGAAGTAGCCTACCGACAGGTTTTCATCATCTAAAACTTCAGATATAACAAAAGCTCAATCAATACATATTTAAAATAGATGAAGTATTTAGTTGTTTTGTGACAGATGCATGAATATATGCTGCTGTCAAATCGATTAATCACGATTAATTGCATCCAAAATAAAAAGTTTGTTTACATAATATATGTGTGTGTGTGTACTGTGTATAATTATTATGTATATATAAATACACACACATGCATGTATATTTAATAAAATGTGTTATATTTATATATAAAATATGTATATGTATACCGGTATATGATATAAATTATATAAATATATAGGCCTAGTCAGTATATATATATGCAAATATTTCTTAAATATATAAGTATGTGTGTGTACTCAAATATACATAATAATTATACACAGTACACACACATATTATGTAAACACAAACTATTATTTTGGATGTGATTAATCACGATTAATCATTTGACAGCACTAATATATAGTGTTTATGTTTGTCGTGCACGACAGATTAAAACATAAAACGACTTTGATATATATATATATATATATATATATATATATATATATATATATATTTAAATGTTCTGTTTTAATCTGTTGTGCATGACAAACAATCTACTATATAGTGCTGTCAAATGATTAATCGCAATTAATCGCATCCAAAATAATAGTTTGTGTTTACATAATATGTGTGTGTACTGTATATATACCGTTTATACCATATATCAAGGCCATTTTATGTTTTAATCTGTTTTATGTTGTGTTGAGTAAAGCCTCCATTTTTACTTTTCATTTCTAAATGGTCTGGACTGTTCCTTTCCTCCTGTTTGTATTCAATTTGTATTGTACTTTCATTGGAAAAGAAAATTAATGTCAAAGAGAATGTAAAGACAAATAATTAAGCTGTGAGCTCGCTTAGTAGTCTAACATTTTAACACTCTTCTAGCTCAATTGTTATGGGTCATTATTAATTTAATAAACGAGACACTGTTGACAAAGATATCGGAACCCCGAAACCATCATGAAGAGAAATGTCTCCAAAATCTACAAAAACTGAGCTGAAATATGCCCACACCGTGCTACGGATGCATCTTAACCATGCATAAACTGGAATAACTGAGCACATTTGTTTGTCCCGAAATATTTTGTCCAGCAAATTTGAATTTAGATCATTTCTCCAGTAATTGTTGTGCTCGGGAACGCTTTATTTTCACAGAACAACTATGCCCTCTAGTGGCAATAATGTGCACCCCTGTTTAATTTAGCATTCTTTGAAATTGCGGGATGCATTCGTGTTTCTTTTTTTGCATCCACATTAAAAGCATACATTTTGAGGCCTATCTGTTAATAATCTAAAATGAGTGCTGCAACGAATGCATGACTGAAATCAATCAATTTTGTTGTAACATCCAAAACGATTGTCAGCTTTAAGGTTTGTACAGTGGAGATGCATTTCGAGAATAAACGTGACTTTCAGTGTAGCTACTGGGGGAGGTCGATGTCGCTTTAGTCTCACAATCAATACATCGACCAGACGGCCCGTAAAAAAGTGTCTACGTTTTTGTGTGCAAGTACAGACACAAAGAACCAGTGATGTTAGTTTCAAAGAGAAGAGCAATTACAGCCCTATACCATAAACTCATTTAGACCAGACGTCTAGCTCTTCTATAGCTTTATTGGACCCAGTTTCTTCCTGCTCTAAAGCAATTCTTGGTACAGGTTTGACGAAAAAAACTTGTGGTTCCTTGCAACACCTTTTCCTAGTCATAAACTTTTTTTTTGTGCAATATTTCCCTAACAATGGATCTCTATTTTGTGTTCAGCAAGAAAGAAAATGAGTCTTAGCACCGTGTATTCTCATATCGCTGGTATGCAAAACATCAGACAAGTGTGCTATCAAACTTTCAAATTATTTGTAAAAATTGGTCTTAAAAAGGAAACATTTTCACAGTAAGTGCACGAGTTGAGTATTCAACAAAGCTTGTCTGCACCCAAATTCACCATACAGCACTGAAGGCAAAATAAGAGTCATAAAATAGAACAAAAAGGATTTTACTTATATAATTTAGACCTTTTTGACGAATCTAAAACACCAGCAAAAGCTTTAACGGGAAATACACAAGTTTAGTCAGGAGAAATTCGAAATAAGAGATTGTACACATGATGCCCAATTTCAAAAGAAAGAAATGAAAGGCACAGTAAATGATTACACGTGGCTGCATGAGGGCGAAGAGTAGGGTTTGCATGCATTATGGACACAGATTTAAAGATCAGCAGATCACGGACCATATCCCAATTTCCTAGACATAATAGGATTTTTATGAGTAACAACTGACACTGAGTTTTACTGTGCAAAATACAAATCTAAATTCTCGGATCCTGAAAGAACCACTGGAAAATAGATTTTAGGGCGTTTTAAGCGAACCATTTTAGAAATTGTTGTGAAATACCCATTCATTTCAAGTCACTCAAATATTTTTGTCTCAGAATATATATCTAATTAAATAAAAGATATGCCAATTCAATCTTGAGTAACTAAAAAACAACAACAAACAAACAAACAAACAAAAGTTATATCCTAATGCAAGCATATTTAAAGGGACGCGCATTAGCTGCTGAGCTGAAGCACGCTTTTCACTATGGATCTTTAATGCTCCTCTCTCGGTTCATCTTCTTCATTTTCATCCTTCTGTTCTGAAACCAGATTTTAACCTGCCGCTCTGTTAAACTCAGGATCCGTGCGACTTCATAGCGCCGATCCCTCGTTAAATACATGTTATAAAGGAACTCCTTTTCCAATTCCAGTGTCTGATATTTTGTGTACGGACAACGTTTCTTTCTTGTTGACCTCGCATGGATCCAGTTTGCAGCAGGGTTGCCTGAAAAGAAAGAAATAGGCTAAAGAAAGCATACTCATAATAATAATTATAATAACAATATGAAAAGAAAACCACAGGAAAGGTCATTCCCATATCAGAAACCGAGCTTAATATTTAACCATTGAAATATTGTGTAATTGGTGTTAAACATTAGCGTGAATGCAATTATTTCTAAAGTTTTTTTTTTTTTTTTTAATGGCCACTATACCGATGAAGGCCAGTGGTAAGAGCCCGGACACTTTTATAGGTTTGTAAAACCTCCAGTTTAGGACAGTTCGACAGTTGTAAATCACAGGGCAATTCATTTTACTTACTTGGGTCAAGTTGTTGTTGTTGCTGTTTTTCGTCTTTAGCTTCACCGTGGCTCGAAATATCATTTGCAACTCGTTTTTCAGTAGTTTTCTCCACGGATACAGCGCTGCAGCTAAACTCGGGGACCACCGGCGTCTCTGTTTCAAACGCAGCGCTTTCAGTCCTTTTTGAGGAGGGTAAACTTTCAGTCTTTGTACCGCTGTGCCGACTGCTGGAGTGGAACCCCGATAAGGAGATATGGTTTGAGACTGGCTCTATCCAGGAGCGGACGTATCTGCTGTCAGAAAGATGGGTCTGGTGAACATATGGATGGTAAATTCCGGACACAGCAGATGGTTGATGAACCGAGGACCAAGACGCAGGGAACACGGCTGACTTGGGAGCGAAGCTGCACGAAGAAAAGTCCGCGTTTTCCCCCACACCTGACGGCCTCGCTCCCGCGGGCGCGGTGTGTGAACCCTGGACATAACGCGCGGCGTACACATCCTCCGTCTCGTGCCCCATAATAGAGTCCACATAATAGCTGCTGAGGGCTGAACTAGTCGACATTTTTGGATCCCTTCGAACTCATATAAAACGTTACTCTGTTTCCGAAGCCTTGCCTCTGAACAATCATAGTATTTTTGCTGCCTTCATCTCCAGTGATTGGTTGCATGAATCACGTGATCATATTTACTAATACAGAGAGTAAATCAGTCCGCTGATAACGGTATGTTTGATTTTGTATTCTTAAAAAACAGGACAAATTATTTTCATTTCAAATAGCGGATAATCGGCATTCACCGTACTTTTAAAATATGACTGTATCTCTTGTTTAACAAGGTCAGATTAAATCACACATTTATTTGCACAACACCTTAACAAACGATTCCAGCAGTGTCAAATCTTGCAAAAATTCGTCATAAGGTATGTCATACTCTAGCCTTGTAAAGTATTTTATAGAGTACCGAGTTGCAAGTCCTCGTAAAATAAATGTAATAACATGCTGTAAAACAACGAACCACCACAGCCTCGCAGATTCTCATATTTTATAAACGATCCTCGCTGCTTTAGTGTTAAGATGCTTGCAAGTTTGATGCTGACTGGCAAGGTGTTATAAGATTGACACAGGAAGTAACATTTGTATATTTTTGGTACTTATTCAAAAGAGAGTCATAGTATTTTATGTGTATCAATAAAATGTTTATGAGGTGCATTTGATTATGTATTAATGTCCCCTTAATAAAACAGACTCTTGGCATTTCAAAGTGTCTTGACCTATGTGTTTATCATTAAATAAAATAATAATAATAATAATATAGCAATATTCTGATCTTTTTAGTAGGCCTACGTCAAGAATTGAATGAGGTGGTAATGAAAAGCGGATGTTTCTGTGTCACAATATAATCAAGATAATAGAGGTTTATATACTATATAGAATAGATAATTTGTGTAAAAAGAGATGAAGTCAAGGGAAATATAAAATAGGCTATTTCTTCTTAATATGAGAAAATAATTTGTTTGAGGAAAACAACGTGGTATAAAGTTAGCTATTTGTCGACAAGTTGTCACTGAATGTTCAGCCGTTACAATTTTGGTCAAAATTATAATCTGTGTTCCCATCTGTGGCCACACACTTGAACACATCTGAGTATGTGCCTACAGGGGTATATGGCATTGTGTTTGTGTGTGTGCTCAAGTGGTCGATGCTAGAAATATATATATTTTAAACGCGTGGAATGAACGGTATTAAAAGACGAAAATAAGTACATCTGACCACTTTTAGACAAAAAAGTTGTTTATGAATGTATGGGATGGTATGACGGACCAAATTCATTTCACATACAGCCTACCAAACCTCTCGGCTTCTGGTGTACTCTCCATGATTTGACTTTTCTGCGTGATGAAATTTTTTGACGTATGATATTTTCGAATTTAGAATATTGACGTTGAAGTCTGATAAGGTTAGGGTTGCATTTTCGAATTTTGAATTACGTTAAGTTATTATAAAAAAATAAATTAAAAAGTAAAATATTTATTTTGTGGGCTTACGGAAATTAAAGAAACTTTTTTTTTTTTCAGAACATACCAGACCATTTTTGGTAATCGGAGCATACCACCTAAATTATTATTATTATTATTTTAATAGCAATGTAGCCTACTAAAGCGCTAATAATTAACAGAACTGTAGGCTGTAATATAATCAAGAGTAATAGTGTACTACAAAATCAGTAAGTAAAAAATATATGGCCATGCACAGAAAAGAATGAAAATATCCGTTTCATTTTTCAAATAAAAGTCAATTTAATTTTTCTTTGAAGAAAAAAAAAATAATCTTTGTAATTTATATTTGCGGGTGTGTGTGTGTGTGTGTGTGTGTGTGTGTGTGTGTGTGTGTGTGTGTGTGTGTGTGTGTTTGGAAGGGAGAGGGATGAGACAGGGTCTTGATTAAGCTGTGGTTTAGAAACGCTATACCAAATATTACACCAAAACACTATTATGACATTATCAATTTATTAGTCCACTGACCACATGCCACAAACATGCACTGATACAGACATATTTAAACATCTATTATACAGAAATCTTTAAACGTAATTATTTCAGATAAATGTACGTTTTCATCGGAGAAAGAACGAGAGATCTTCACTTTCGAATGTGCTTTCATGTCCAAAGTCATGACTTTTTGGCGCCATATTTTTGCTCCGTTCCCGCTAAAATGAAACCGCTTGCAACAGCCTGTTTCTATCATCTTTATAAATTAAGACCTTACACCACGTTTATACCCTGTGAAATAGTGGAATCACACAAGGCTTTACATTTCAAATGCAATCATGGATGTAGCAACAAATGACAAGGATTTAGCAACGATCACAACATTGGAAGGTGAAAGTAGCCAAAACAACGCACACTGCCCTCGTGTCATCATTATACAGGAGAACATGGACTGACCGAAATGAGGGGTGGGGGTAAAAGTTTCTGATTTGCACTTGTTTGTCTGCTCACGAAAAAGTGAGGTTGGACGTAAGTTCACGGATACGATTTTCTCTACTCATCTTCTTGAGTTTCATCCTGCGGTTTTGGAACCAGATTTTCACTTGTCTGTCAGTCAGGTTGACGCTTTTGCTTATCTCTAGACGGCGCTCCCGAGTCAGGTACATGTTGAATAAAAACTCTTTTTCTAATTCCAAGGTTTGGTGTTTTGTGTATGGACATCTTTTTTTCCTCCCACTCTTCGCGGTCAACCAGTTGCTCGTCGGTGTGTCGTTTTTGGATTCTGCAAAACAAAAAGACAGCATCAACCAAACAACCAAACACACAGCAGGGAAAATAAAGGTTCTTATTGTTCCATGAATAATTATTGGATTATTTTCCATCCCACGAACGGTGATCCTTATTGTGGATCAAGTTTCTTTAGATTATTAAAATGTTCTGAACACTAAGAAAAACGTGTTTCATTTAAGAACTGATCACTGAACAATACCAAAAATGGCATCGCTGTGAAAGCCCCCTTCTGGAACCTTAATTTTTTTAAGTGTGTAACATGCTTTCTTTCTACATGACAAAATAGACGTATGTCATAAGTAAACCTATACCTGCAGATCATTAGAAGTAACGTAGTGAGTCAAAATATCTAGAACTGTCCGTGTGGCCCCGTTTGGTCGTTCAGCACACAATGACTCCCGAAGTTTACCAGTATTCAAGTGCTGAATATATGTCTATAACGTGATTTTATTGAATGAATTTGAACGTTTTGTTTCTATTGTTTGCATTTGCTTATCAACACAGGTCCTGGCTTATTTTTTATAGGCTATTACCTCATGTCATAACCAATGCACTTGCAGTTTTCACATTTAACTTAGCCTATATACTGCACCAGAAATGTGATTTGACTATTGAGCTGTACTCAGTCAGAAGGTATCAAATGAATAGCAACGACTGGTTTTATACAGCAAAACAATATTCATTCTCGTGCTGAATGGATGAAGTCGCAAATCCATTTCACCAAAGCTGTTCTTATATCGACCAAAGAAGAATGTCAAGTCACTTGCAACAAAAGGTATTTGATGTTAACGCGCCCTCGCAGCGCCGTTTCCTGTTAGGGCTTTTACTGCAACCTGAGAAAGACTCCCATTAAACATTACGACTTTCGGGTTGTTTGTGTTTTATATTGGGTTTTATGATGCTAGAGCGTTCGCGTTACACCAAGACGCGATTAATCCGTTTATTGTACCCACCTTTGCCTTCTCTGTGTGGCAATTCAGGGCTGGAGACAGACGCCTCAGTTGAGCAATGCTTCTCCTCCAGTGTGCTGACTTTGGGCTCAGGACTCTGTGCCGGGGAAGAGCTCCTTGTGTCCCGGTCGAGCGGAAGCTTCTTTTCCACCTCGACAAAGGGCGTTGACTGCGCCTTTGGAGTCACCCTGTTCAGCTGCATTAACGTGGTGTTTGGGCTCATCGTCTGGTTGTCATAGTCCGGGTGTTTCGCCGTCGCATACGTTTGACTGAGTCTAAAATATCCAGGGACCGGGATCTCGGGACTCTCAACGGAACATGACTCGGGGATCAGGTTGGAGTACGCGGGTATCTCCGACGAACTGACCTTTGCTCTCTTGTCGGAGTACATACAACAGTTAGTCTCTTCTTTTATGCTTTGTGAAAATGTGCAGGTGGACATCTGGTTGAGCGGTTGCTCTAATCGGCAGGACCTGCTTGGATCTGCCCAGTTATCTGTTTGAGGTATGTACGAGTGGACGTTCATGCCCATGTTTTGGTGGTTTACTTCCCCCCGTTTGCCAAGAGACGGCAGGAGTCCACAGGTTTGCATTCCATAGGTTCCCATTTCTGCAGTGGCTGGCATGTACATGTTACTGCTGGAATAAAAATCTGTCCTGCACGCGCCAATCAAGGAATCTACCAAAAACGTGTTTGCAGCAGGAGAGCTGTTGGGAAAGGACATTTTGGAGAGTTTCTTTTTTAAGAAGCAGAGAAGTGTCCTCTGTAAGCTGACATATCTAGCAAAACAATCCCTGTATAACCCAGCGAGTCTTTCTGCAACCACATGACACTCTCACCAATGAAATTTGAAAATGGCCTTGAGACAGGCTCTTCCCCGTCACGTGGGCGCACTGACACATGATTTGAAGTTTCAGACGTGGTCAACAGTGACACCTAGAACAAGGACTTGAAATTGGTTTCAAGACTGCCGAAATAACGCTGCTAAATCCATTTTCAAGATAACACAACAATTAAGACTTGGACTCATATTTAGGCCTGCTGTTAAACAACAAGCAAGAACGAGGAAAACAAACGGTAGCATTTAGCACAGTCTATTTGCTATACCTTTGAAATCCAACTCAAGGTCAAGATAGGAAATGCCTGAAGACACTGCAGAAGGAATTTCTCGTAGTTCACAATGCAGAACAAAATGAGCCGGCCGACGCGGGCCTAAACACAGAATTGTGATTCATCCTTTCTATGTTTGTTTTTATCATGATTTATGTTTTAATAGACACAAATGATTTTGCATGTTCTCCAGATATTTTTGTCGGACGTCAATGAAATTAAAATGTTATTACTATTTAATAATTCATGTTATACCTTGTTTGTTGTTTGTTTTCTAAATTAAATCAAATAAAACAAACCTTGTATGCCCACTTGTTAAATTATAGCCGGTCAGTGTATTTTATCACGTTAGTCACATTATCATTAGAAGGATGTGAGGTATTCGTAGCTAAATAAATAGCGCAAGTCAAAGGTTTAAACGACTTTTCGGTTTTGTGTAATTATTGCAGCTCTTTTTTTATCAATTGAGCTATTTATAGCGTTGCAAACGCAGTTAAACATTGGCTTTAAAAATACGTGCATATTCACTCAGCAATAACATGTAATATGCCAATGCATCATTATAAAATTATTGGGGAAATTTATTGTAGACTATAATATTCGCTATAACTAAATATGCAAATATTTGCAGACGGTAAAGGTTATCATATTATCTCTGTTTCAGAACTCGATGCATTGAAAATGCGCAAGAATAGTTCAATGTTATTTTTATATGCCGTTGAATTATTGGCAATGTGCTTGTAAAAGGTGTATAATCTATTGTCACAAACCAATACTATTGTCGTTATCTACTTAAACCACTGCAATATCAAATTAGCTATAAGCAGTCATGAACTTGTTTATAGAAATCCGGATTTTAGGTAACACGGTGGCGCACGGTGTCTTTACATCATTTTGATAAAGCATAAAGACAAAAAAGGACGCGCTGAATCGGTGAGTTTCCTATAGCTAGACTGATATTAATAGTTTTAAAATAGTAAACATTTTCAGATCTTCCAGATAAATAACAAATAAAAACTAAATAAATAAGAATCACTGCAGAGGATTGGCATCTGAAAACAGACATAAACACGAAGCACAAGATGGCCTACATAATTTTCCTTTGAGTAAGTATAGCGTTTATTATTAAATATGTCAAATTAATAACTAATATGTTAAATGCATAAATTGTTTATTTTATGAAATTATATGTAAATATATTTACTCTAGATAGCGTATTACATCTTCGACAGAGTTTTTGGTTATTTCATTTGTTGGTTCACCTTTATGTGTAATAAATAGGCCTATATTAAAATACAAAAAATGGGTGCACACCTTAATACATTTCCTAAATAAGACGGTTATGTTATTATTCATGTATCACATGAGATATTAGGAATATTTCATTGTACTCTTTTTATTGTACAGACAGCCCGCGTCTTCCAACGAACTGTTTAGGTTATAAAATATAAAGCTAAAAGATTGTTAAACCTTTACAAAATCTGCCAAAATCGGTCGCAATACAACTGCTAAATTAAGGATAACAATAATAATAATAATACAAATAATTATAATAATGGTGATGGTGGTTCTGTTGATGTATGATTTCTTTATCGAAGGGGACATTTGCAAAAAAGGGGGGGTCTATAAGAAGTCACTCTAACCTCTGAGACTGTAAGAAAATGTTTTCTGAAATTGTCTCCCCAACCATGCAAAGAAAGATATCCTCCGTACGCCACTCAAAAATATATTTCCCCGGTTTTCTGGTTATTTGCAAAATATAATGCAACTGGGTAAATCTAATTGAGAATAAGAGTGAATAGCAATAATAACATGCCGCCAATAAACGGGTGTAAAAACATTAGATTACCACATAACTCGGCTCAAGATCATAGTCATTGTTTTTGAGGACAACTTGGATTACGTACAGCACCAGGTCCGATCATTGCTGTAAGCTCGCCCTCTCGTGGCATCAAGCTGTATCAACAAAATGTAAATAAATAAAGGGTTTAAGGGTCTATGTTATTACTGGCAGTGTAGCCTATTATAAAACACACAACAATACTATGGTAAAGTGTTGTACTATAAACACAATTACGGAATTGACTGTACACACACGGCTGACATATTTAGGAAACACAGATCTAACAAAATTAGCTTGTAAGATTATGCGTCTGCCTCCTGCAAATCTCGGGTTTGCATTTCCAGCATATTCTGAGTCCATAGAGGTAGACGCTTCTTTAAAGTAAGATAAGACGACAATTAGCTTCTTCTTTTGGGAGCTTTTGGTTCTTTAAGCATCATCTTGAGAAAACACAAACTTAAGCGCTCTGAAACGTAAACAGTGTAGACTAGCCTATGTTACGGCATTGTTGCCGGTGCCTAAATCCCCTTGTGAGAGAAAAACATTATGGAGGATTTGATATGGTTGTGCTGTATGGTTTTATTTTACACAGCATTTGAACAGGCTAAACGGCGGCTATGTGAAGTTGCCTGATATTTAACCTATAGCCCAGTACGAGGCAACAGTATGGAGGCCTTTGAAGGCTGATCAGTGGGATTAAGGGGATGCAGCAGCCATATTGGGACGTGCTGCACTGCGGCGGCTCTGAGAGGGCGTTTTTTTTCACAGAGAACCGCAAAAAGGCGCCTTTACTTATTCAAAAAGGTTAAGGGTGACGACCTTGACATTACAGAAGTTCAAATACAATATTTCATTCGACGTTCGAAGTTGATGACGAAATCGAACTTTGTAAACCACCGTGGTCAAGGCGGTTACTGTAAGTGTCCACGTGCTACATTTGACGTAAACAGCCAAATAAGCGTGTAGAAATGGGGTGATGTCTAATGCCTGGTAGTAGTAGTAGTTCAATCCGAAAACAAGGCCTCTTTTGTAACACAACACGTATTAATAGATTTTCACTCTTATCTGTTCACATAGTACTCAGTTCACATCTTTCTAGACAGAAAAAAGAGAAAACATCTGCACCCTTTGTGTTTCAGGGCAAAGTCACAGTTGAAGTGGACAGAGGGTCCAATAGCCCCAATTTAATTTACTGCCCAAAGTTTATTGTACTGTCTAGACTGCTCAAGGTTTAGTAAATAGCCTTAGTGTAAAACAACATACAAGGAAAGGAATTAGCCAAAGACCTATAAAAGTTACCATTGGAAATTGTTCTCTCTCCATCTCACGTTCACTTCTCCCTCTGTGATAATCGAAAACAACATTCATCTGAAAAATAAGTAGGCCTAACATTTTGAAATGCAACTGTAAAAATGCATTCTGTTGCTGACTTATACGCGCACTATCATACACACAAGAGGCGTCACAGCAATTAATAAAAATCTGCAAATAACTTGCTGAATATTTATTTAATACATAGATACATTACACAACATGCTTTAAACGAATAAATGCATACACAGTTCTAACTTAATGTAATTACGTATTGATTTTGATGTTACCAATCGCATTTGTTGCTTACGCAGTGTGGATTGTTTAATGCATTTCGATGAACAATGCAAAAATACAATAAATAAATACAAATACAAAGCTACTGCATTTCAATGGAATTAACACAGAGTATGAAGAGATTGTCGAGGTACCTATGTTCCTGATAACTTATTCCCCTCACTGCGGATACATTGTTGTAGATCATTTGTGCAGATTTTTTATTGCAGATAAATGTTGTTTTTGATAGCAAGTATTTTGCATAGTAAAATACAGAGCTGACGTGAAAATAAGTCATGTGTCCGAGGAATGGATGATGTCCGACAATCATGACATAATAGAATAGCCATCGTCTCCCGAAGCGGCCAGTATCATGACTTTCAGAACAATGGATTTCCAGTGAAATACTGGAGACGATCTCGGTTCAGCTTTTTCTCTTTCATCCTTCGGTTCTGGAACCATATCTTCACTTGACGGTCTGTAAGACTGAGCATTCTTGACAACTGCAGACGTTTTTCTTTGTTTATGTACACATTGAAAAAGAATTCTCGTTCAAGTTCTCGGATCTGGTATTTCGAATATGGGCATCTCTTTTTTCTGGACTTTGTTGCACCTACAAAAAGAAACGCAACTTGATTACATTGCAATGAATTTGAACTCTGACTGCAGATGGTATTAGAAGTCAAAGTCTATTCGACACTTCAGAGACTAATGCCTAATTGGTTTTCACACACAACTATTGTTTAATTCACATTAAGACAAAGCACTCGGGAAAACGAAAGTATGTATACATGGGCAATAAAACGACACAACCACTGCTACATTAAATATACACATGCACGCAAACGGCCCACACTCGCACGCACCCACACACACACACACACACACACACACACACACATCCCATCCAAACGCACGCACGCGCACAGGAATAACCCGTAGGTGTGTTTTCAATTCGATTAAAGTGTTTCGATTTTTAAGTTAAAATATTTTGTAATAGGCCAAAGTTTTCTAAGATAGGTCTGAGAAAGTGGTCTTTCTCGATTCGCTTGGCGACGATCATTTCAGTCTTTACAACAGTTCATAAACTAAATGTTTTGAATAGCCTATATATGCTCCGACGAAAACGCCTTCCCCATAGTAAATATTTTTACGACTGCAAGAGAATCTTACAAGCTATATAAAAACTTTTGCATGCTTATAAAGCGGCACATAAAAGCTATAGGGCAGACTGAACCGCTGTTAAACGCGTGAACCTACTTGAGCCGTTGTTCTTCTCTTCGTCGCAGGTTGATATTGAGGATTCCTCCTCCATGGTTTCTGTAGGGTCTTGTTTGGTCTGCTCCGCGCGATCTGTAGGCATATTACATGCAGCATCTCCGGGGACACTTGTATCTGGCTTTTGTTCGGACTGCTCAGGGTTGGGCTTCTCCGAGTTAGCAGTCTCAAAAAACTGATCAAATCCTTGTGGAAGTACCCCATTTCGGCCGACGTTGCCGAAGAAATTGCACGAGGAGTTATTACCACCGTGATGATGGCTATACATGGAATCGTTTTTGAAAATAATTTCCGCTCTGTTTGTTGACTGTAGGTGCATTATCTCCTCCGTTGAATAGTACGAAGCGTAATTGCCCCTGTAATGCCATTTGCTCGGATGATCCAGTCCATAGTCCCTGAAAGTCACTTCACGAACAGGTTGGACTTGCGCTATGTTCGAAGAATAGGGAAAATTTACTTGGCACGACGTTGTCTGTGGTAAAAACGATGAAACCGACGAGAAATCATGAACATAGTACGGTAAATACATATTAGATGCACAGTTGCCGCGATCATCGTAGTCGGTCATTGCTCGCTTTAGCCTTAGAGCGGAAAAATCGTCAGCTTGACTGTTAAACTTTGCTCATCTATTGCACCATATGCGTGCGGATAGGACTCGCGAGGAAGAAAAAATCGGAAACGTACGCTGACGTGCAATTCATCTTGATCGATTCTTGAGGTAATTGTGTCATGTGATCCGGTAAAAAAATTACCATATATCAATATCAGTCATTAAGTGAGAGACTCATAGGTAACCGCATGAGGCAGGTCATTGGTTGCCTACATTTTGAAACTCCCATGTTTGATTCCCCCATGTGTATTGCAAGGCATTAGTAAACAATCACAGAAATACCACGTCAAATATTTTGTTTGAAATCCAACAAAAAAAAGACCGTAATCACAACGTTAATCAGGGCATTTAAAATGTAACACATTACGTTGTATTATTCAATTATTCAATTGCTTTATTTGTATATTTTCCTAGTTTTCCCTACCATGTACCCTCACGGCCGAAAGAAAACTTTGACTGAAGCAAAATTGCAATGTTTTTAGTCTCTCTCCCTATTCCCGGAAATTTCCAAGCCTTAAGATGAAAATGCACGGTGCTATTTGTGCTATTATAAGAATTGCTGCATCTCTTTTTTTAATCCTGTAATATTCTATTTTACCGAAATTCTTGGAAATTCAAAGTCTACCTTAGGCTACGTACGAGACATAGGAAATAATGAAAAAGAAAAACAGAACACCGACAGAATCGTAATGCAGTTCACCAAATATAGTTATTTGTTGTGATGCAGCGAAAACAGATTTTCTGTTTATTCCACACAGTCTACAGAAAGTACAAATTTAGTCACAAGAATGTTTTTCCAAAAACAACACGGCAATAGATAATAAAGGGTAATAGCATTTTGAACTGTACCTTTCTGTTTTAGCCTGAAGTAAAATCTGCATTTAGTCCGATTATGTATTCCAGTAGTAAAGCTTGAAACGAACACGGTTATCAAAAGGAAGAGAAGATTCACACTGCCAAGTACAAAACAACTGTTCTGGCTTTGAACGTCTGTGGTCTGAGACAAAGCGCAGCCGGCAATCACCAATAACCGTCAGCCAAATCATTTTATTGCACAGACAAAAGGATGTGCTATGTGTAGTGTCCTGGGTGGAGGTAAATACTGACTGCTACATTCCTACCGAGAGACTATGAAAACTACAAATTTACCGTTTTTTGCAAGTCTTATCTATAGCTACCATGAGACACATAACTGGCGTTGTTACGCTTATAACACAAATAAACAACCAACGTTCTTACATTATTTTTGTACAGCCTGGTGTATTTTAAATATGTTTATTCTATTTATTTTAAAATCTGGTAACATGCAAAGTGACCTAAAGACCCTAATGTTATTTAATTTTAGCACAGCTGGTGAATTCAAAATAAATTCAATTAAATTTGAATTTGCACGCTATCATTCCACAAAAAGTCTTATTTAATTTTCACAGATTTTCGTAAATAGAATGTTAGCTGTATCGCAAATGGAGGGCTTTCTTAACGAAGAAAGCTTATCTTGGGCGATCCACACTTAAGACTTTTTCATTTGTTGCTTCTTTCTTTGTTCTGTGTAGAACCCAAAGTGTTAGAGCCCAGCAAAATATGAATCTGTTTACCAGTCGATGTCCAAAGATTTTTTTTAGCAGTGAATAAAACACTCGCAATAATATGAAGCTCTTTGTTAATTGTTTTAAGTGTTAGCGCATCAAAAAAGTTATGTCACGCGGTTTGGCCTTATATGAGAGTCCAGATTAGGCCTATTATACATATTTTTAAATGTGCAAAGTATTGTTGGTAGAAAGAAAGTCAGTGAAGAAAGCCACTAACTTGACCTTAACTTTGTATTGGCGCCCCCAGTTTCTAGCGGTCGCAGAATGTCTGGCAGAGCTCTCAAGAAAATCCACTCCGCTTGTTTCTCGCATCTTCAGTCTTTTAACGGATCACTTTTAGAGGAATTATCAAAACAAATAACTTGGACCAAACTTACCTTTGTATTATTGATTGGTTCAGCCATTCATTCATTCATTCATTCATTCATTCAT
Organism: Romanogobio albipinnatus; assembly: GCA_023566225.1. Classification (NCBI taxonomy): domain Eukaryota; kingdom Metazoa; phylum Chordata; class Actinopteri; order Cypriniformes; family Gobionidae; genus Romanogobio; species Romanogobio albipinnatus. The sequence continues at coordinate 53,950,661 of CM042243.1, forward strand.
GCATTCATTCATTGATAGGTAGAACAGTTTATTTTAAATTAAAATAATGATAAATATTTGATATTAATGAAAATACAAATGCACATTTGGTTAAAGTGTACAGCGGTAGTGCTGTGCAAAGATACGTTTAATCGTGAGTTTGCTAAGTAAATTTGTAGGTATATAATATAAACAAATATGTATTTGTATATTAATTTACTCATTACAACTACTTTTTTTCTCACTACTCTCACATCTTAAATTATTAATCAGAATTTTAATTTCACACCTATAATTGTACCACATTGGTTACCAATATACCTTGCATATAAACAGAAAGCGAAGTATTTAGAAAACATTTAGGGGGATAGAATCTGTGCATTAAAAAGGTGGAATTACAAACTATATAGGCCTAATACATGGGATTATCAATATGTCCACGTGTCACAGGTTTATCATGCTGGTATTAAATATAGGCTAAGTTTTCGTATTTGTTATAAGCGAGTTTTGTCTTCGTATATCATGTATATATATGCAACTAAACATTATACTAGAGGTATTAGTATATATGTTATACTATAGTCATTGTATAGTATTACTATATTTATAGATATAGTTTATCTGTTCCGTATACTCTCTTTTCAAATTATCCCAATGAATAATCAGCAAGTTAATTTGTAGAAATAACATTTGCCGCAATTTGAATTTATTTCTAAAAGCAAGCAAAAAAAGAGCTACATTTTACATTGCGTAAGTCTGCACTACATTTAAATGTAAATACGGTTAAAAGGAATTGTTTAGGCGTACACTTCCCTTTTATATACACCCTTAATGCATAAACAGTTACATCACTTTTAGTTTTCTATTTCAATTCCGAGTAGTATTTCGAATATATATAAAATAATAGAGATTCACAGAAGAAAGATCGAACTTGAGCTTGGACTTTATTAGCACATTTTAGAATCATCCACTGAATTAAAACAGACCTATGCAGAAGTTTAATATAATGCAGAATATACAGAACACTTACACAACAGTTTTTATAAAAAATGCAACAAAAGCAAAATGTACGTTTTCAGAAAGCAAGATACAAATTTGGATTTACCAATATTAGAAAGGTTGGAACGTCTGAAAATGTAATGACTCCCAGTTAGATGTTAGCTGCCCAGTGTAGGTTTAAATGATGTCATGAATTCAATATACACGTGTCTAGTCTAAATTTGTTGCTTTTCTAAACTACAAAGCATTCTTTTTATGCTATATAAAGCAAGCCAACATTACAACAACTTTGGATTTTCCACCAAAAACACACACCAGACACATACAAATGCAGCGACTCTATATGCCAAATAAATATCCATTTCAATATATCCAGCTTGATTATTAAATTAAGTTTCATTGGTGTTCATTATAATATTTTTTTTTTTTCAGATTTGGTGGACTTGCAAGAAAAGTCTCTTGTATGAATGATGTCTCCACTTTTTAAAAAAAAACTTGCTGGAAGAAAAACAATCTTAGTATATGGTGAAGGTATGATCGCGCATCATAAGTCTTTTTTTCTTCATCCTGCGATTCTGAAACCAGATTTTCACTTGCTGATCACTCAGTTCCAATCTGTCCGAAAGCTCCTTTCGTTTTTGCCGGTTTATAAATTCGTTTATCATAAATTCGTTCTCCAGTTCGGCCAACTGTGGCTTCGTGTAAGGCTTTCTCTTTTTTCTTGATCTCACCTGTGATGGACACCATGGTAGTCCTGCATGTGGAGGAGAAAAATAAACTATTAGTCACCATTCTTATGTTATTGAATCAGAATTATCATCTAAAGACAACCACAACTCTGACCGCGGTACATTTCAAATACTATATCGTGGAGCATGTGGCATCAGACAGTATTGTCTGGGGGGGGAAAAAACTAGGTCTGGAAAATCAAGAGTGGCACATTCAGTGGCTGATCAAAGCAAACATCTCGCACAATAGGCAAACATTGAAATCAATGTCACAGAATGACATCTATAGGCAGGGTCAAGGAAGAAGTTGCGTACCATCGGTGAAGGCTGACCTAATAGTCTGGGAGCTCAGTGATGGTTGGACTGGAGAGTTGGAGCTGACAGAACCATCGGTCACTGGCTGGTCAATGGGATTCAGTTCAATCTGTGCAACCCTGTTCTGCTGTCGCCTCTCTGAGTTTGAAACTTCATTGCTGACAGAGCTCTGCTCTCCTGCGTAAGCTGCATTAGGTCGACTTGGCTCCTCTGATTTGTGGCTGACATCTTGGAAGTAGTACCTCCCGGATTCCTCCAGTGAGCCCTTTTTGTGACTGTTGAGGCTAGCGCTCACAGCGGCTGAATTGCTAAAAATCGGCTGAGAGTAGCCACTGTAGGCGCGGCTCTGGGCCGGAGTAGTGCACGAATTTGGAGAACTCCACGGGAGCGAGCACACCTCACTTCGACTGTAGGACATCTGCGGAAGCCCAGATAGATGGACTCCATTGCCTCGCAGGTTTTGGAGGTACAGGGAGTCGGGAGAGTGAAAATTCAAAAGGGGAGCAACATAGCTAGAACTAAGAAGATTGTGCTCGCACATTTCTGACGAGCTCGCCCGAACGCTCCTTAAACCCGTTTTTAGTTACTCCTAAAGAATACGAGCAAGGTAATTGTTGATTTGTTAATGCGCCATCACGTGATATGCAAAGTAAAATGTTTAGCCACGCCCATGTGACTAGTGCTGCAAAGTCAGAATGAAAAGCATTTGAAATAAACAGCTTTTTGGCCTTAACAATTTTATTTCTTGTCTGTTTATTTAAAATGCATTTTTCTATACTATAAAAGGTACACTCTAAACAAAAAAGGTTCTATATGGCACCAAAAATGGTTCTTGGCTCGTAATCATAGGGGAACCTTTTTAAGTGCTATATAGCACCAATTTTGGTGCTTCAGTGGTTCTTCAGTGGTTCTTCAGAGGTTCTTCACCGGTTCTTTGACTAAGGTGCTATATAGCACCGCTAACTAAGGTGCTATATAGCACCGCTACCATATACAGAACATGCTAAGATATGGTGCTATATAGCACCAAAAGTGGTTCCTCTATGATTACGACGAAGAACCATTTTTGGTGCCATATAGAACCTTTTTTTTTTAGAGTAGGTTAAAGCACGCTTGACTATTTTTGTCAGATATGTAGCCTTTTGTAAAACCACAAAGAACCATGATAGTTCTCTAAAATATCTCACATAACCATACAGATATAGCTTTTATTAACAATTGAGATTCGTGCCACTTTCAATCAAGACTTTGAAAATGTTCATTAGTAACCTTAAATACATTATAAACCCCGTACAATATCACGTAAAGCTGCTTCTAAACAATGTCTATTATGAAAAGCGCTGTACAAATAAACATTCAATTATTAATAGTCCCGTGCTATAATTTAATTTTGTCTAAAAACGACACACACACACACACAGAGATCATAACTTTGTAATAAATTATGAAATGGCTACATGGACTTTCAAAAGAGCTGCTTTTGTGTTTTATTTCCTAAACACAACTGCCAAATTTGATATATTGTAGCCCAATCATAATGACCACAACTTGTAATAACTGCTTCAACGAGATCATTGTTTCTGTCTAAATTAATAGCTAACTGCGTTATTTGTATTCTCAAAACTGTATATTTCGGACATTTGGACACACAGTCACCTCTGATAACAGATCACTCTGAATTGTAATGTAGATAACATGCATTATTTTCCGTAAAGCTGCTTTGAAACGATATGAATTGTGAAAAGCGCTATACAAATAATTGTGAATTTAACACGGGGATCAAGCTAAATAGGGCTTATAGTGCACACAAGTCGACAGTTTTTAGTTTGAAAGGCCATATGTAAACATTAATCTCACAGACGCATGTTGGTGTAAACGAAAAACGTTGTGATATTTTATAAGAAATATATAATTTAAAACGTTGATACGTTGATTGTCTCTTTTAAATGTTTTGTATTGTATGTAATTTTGCGTTGGTTGTTGTATGTTTCCTCTCTAACGGATATTGAGTCTGGAAATAAACCATTTTAAATAGCTACCAATGCAATTGTTTTTAATATTTCGTTATTGAGTGGCTGATATCTAAATTCGTCTAAAATATTTTGAGGGAAAACATTAAAGTTGATTGTATTTACTTTGGTCTTGAGATGCCGAGCTATCGGTGCAAGACATTAAATAATCGGATATCTTTGTTGCTGGTTTCTCAAATTGTAATGTAGGTCTGGGTATGCAAGTCATATTTTATCTTACCTAAAGGTTTGTCCAGATGATCCAAAACACGTTTTTAAAGAAAGTGCACATGCAGGAGCAGGCAAAATTACTATTGTAAACAGGCAATTTCCGGAAAGAGTGGAGACAGTACAACCTCCCACTTTTTACGAGTCCAGTACGCATGAAAACCTTTAAAATTAGATTGCTTCAGACTGTTTGACATTCTGTTGCGCGTCGAAAACACAGAACTCTCATCCGTTCAACCTTAAAAAAAAAACATTTACATGAAAAGGATATGGTAGTACATCAGTATAGTTCAAGGTCAAAGTCCAGACGCAGATTTACCAAAAACAAGTCCAAGTGCATTTAATTAGTCAGAAAAAAGAAGAAGAAAAAAGGTCACAAAAAATGTTTGACAGTCTATTTAATTTAAAATGTGTCCTAAATAACAAGATACTCTGAAGAAACAGTGCCGTTTTAACAGCTGAAATCAGCATGACTGAGAACTGAAAAGTTTAAGTGCCGTCGTTGTTAAACCCTTTGTACGAATCCGCCAAACAACTTGGACGTAAAACGTAATAACGTTAAACAGTTACGGTGAATAGTCATTATAGTGTTGTGAGTTCTCAGCCCTCCGAGGGAAGTGTTATCTGACCAGACGAAATGCTGAATTGTATGGTTTTCCCAATTGTGACAGAGCCTACCTGTATATTATTTATTCAAAACTCGCAACGCCATCATCTCCTTTATGTCCTTTATGTCTCCTTTATGCCCAATGTCCATAGCTGTTGAAATAATTCTCTAAATGCTCTGTTTTCTTTGAATACAAAGGTTCATTCTTGAATTGTAAATGATCTTAATGCAAGGCACACGCTGGCCGATAGATGGCAGCGCAGCTTCATGAATTTGTGGCAAGTATTATTCTTCAGACCTATTGCAGTCAAGGTTTAGTCTGACAAGATCACTGAGAAGACCCCGCTTCAAAATATGATTACAATATATTTTAAATAAATTCTATTTAAAATGCAACACAACGTTTGTTTCAATCAAAAAGCGATTTTTCAATCAAAAATAACCAACTTAATTTAACAGACCCCCAATCAAAACAATAACTGCCTCTTAATATAGACTTAAATATTCTAAGTAAAGACTGCTTAATATTCTAACTAATAGAATACTCTTCACGTAAACTCAGTTGGACACCATTGTAAGTCTCAACAGTCGTGAAATTCATGCTATGAGGAATATAAAACCTCTACTGAGATTCAACAGTTATACTCAAAGTATAGGCAACATAAAATTATAGGTCTACTACTGTCACTAAATAGACTGAGAAAGCGCTTTTCGGCTAATGTTCAATGTAGTGTATTGTATTATTACATTACATATTCTATCGCTGATTCATGCACAAAATATCCACCGGAAATAAAAATTAATTGTGTTATTAACGCTTTACTTGGTGCTACGTGAAAACCAACCACAGCCGTACTGTTAAAATGAACCAGACTTAACAACGTCATTACACTTGTAAGAGGGATAAACAGTGACATGTGAAACATGTCATTAAACTCTCTTTTTTAAATTCATTTTATTTACGTCAGAGTGTTACATTCTGGGTTTCCCCCATAAAACTTTTTGAAAGCATGGAAAGAATAGTGCTCTGGAATACAGCAATTGGGCTACTACTGCTACAGCAAGACAAAAAATGGTTTAACAATATTTCAATTATTTTGAAAAATAATGGCTATTTTAAATTTTTACAAAATCTGAAACTGCAGAAATACATTGACCATCTCAACACTATCTGAACTTTGAGTACATCTAAACATTTCAACAAGATATAAATAATAGCCCTTACAGAGAGCTCATCTCTTAAGTGAATCAGCAGTTGTATGAATCAATCTTTAACAGGGTTAACATTCTATTAGGTCTTTCGGTCTCTTCTTATCCTTGACTCGACGGTTTTGAAACCATATAGTAATTTGTCTTTCAGACAGGTTGGTAGAAGAAGCGATCCGCCGTCTCTTCTCTTTAGTAATGAACTTAGTGTTGGTGAATTCACGCTCGAGCTCTTCCAGCTGCAGTTTTGTGTAAGGAACCCGTTTCTTTTTCCCGCGCTGACAGAATGAACCCGCGGTTCCCTCTGAGGAAATAAACATCACTTTAAACAAGCAATCTTCTGTTACAATACCTTAAGATAAACGATGATGGGTTATACTTTGTGTCATTGTTACAGTGTAATTACATATGTAAAGAGACCTAGTAATAGTAGGCGAGGCTACAACATGTAGGATTAGGGTTTGGTTGAGGGTTAGTTGCTTGTAATTATGTATAATTCACTGTTATAATATATGTAACAAGGACACTGTAAAAAAGAGTTACCAAATTATGTAACATTTAGGCTATCGGAATTTGTTTAAATGCTAAAAGAACGCCTTTGCTTTAAACGGAACTTTTTTTTCTGTATTAATTCATTTCAGATAAGCTTACTAAATCTGAGCTTCTGGTTTCAAGGGTTCATTTATTCAACTATCTTGATACTGACATGATTTTGACATTTAATAAGGCGGTGCCAAAAACGTAGTTTGTACCTACCGTAAAATGAATAACATGTTTAAATTGAGGGCGTCAATGAACACGAGATGAGAAAATCTCTTCGATCAGAGAATTTTTGCATGATTTGTGACGCTTTAATGTGTTCAGAAAAAAGTGCTCTTTATACCCAACTAATGAAGAAAGGCGAGGAGTGATTCACAGAGCAGAACTCAAGTCTTACCTGCCAATGATGGTTTCCAGATATGCGGGCTCTGCGTCTGGTCTTTGGAGCAATAAAGTTGACTGCTGCAATTGTTTGACCAGTTGCATGGCTGGTGGTCTTCGATTGTCAAAGTCTCATGTCTGGGATCTCCGGTTAATGCTCTATGAAGTACAGGTAAATCAATATAGGCAGGGATTCTTGGGTAGGAATAACCTTGGTAAAGAGCGTACTCCTTCAGCCAGCTGGAGGCATCACCAGAATAATCCACGGGTTTACTGGCAGACTGTCCATTCGCATTTTGTTTCACAACACTAGGCGGAAACACAGCGTTCTGTGGTACTTTGCAGCCATAACAACTGTTTCCGAGATTACATCCATAAGTGACTGAGGAACTTGTGCCGATATGGTCTGGAAAAGAAACGTAAGGAGTAAGAGACTCGGGGCATATAGAAGTCGGTCGTTCCGCTGAAGAGAACAGCGGAGTTCCTGAGGCAGACCGGCTTGAGTGCGACCTGAAGGCGGACGGGTAAAAACTTCCAAACTCCTCACCCAAACCCCCTAGTACTTCCATATTTACTTGCACACAGTGTATATGACTTGTAATTTAACTCATCGTCTGATATGGATTCAAACTCAAGAAAAATGTTAGCGGGGAACAATTTCCGTAGACAGTTAAGCTTTTATGTTTATTTTCCGGACTAATTACATAGGTCAGATAACCTAGTGCCTGATTGGATAGTTTTCACCATGTGACATGCAAATAGTTAAGCTGAACTTGGACTACACCACACCTCAGTTGTCTACGAGTAAGCCTGGTTTAAGGTAGCATTTTAACAAGTTTTAAATGACTTTTAATATTCATTTTCTTTTATGTTTATGCAAAATGTTGTTCTTTGTTGTTTATTATATACAGGCTGTTCGAAGCCTATTGAATTACAATCAAAAGCTTACTTACGCAGCACATCAGTGGAAATGTCTCAAATTAGACCTGCATAAGCAAACGTTATATATATATATATATATATATATATATATATATATATATATATATATATATATATATATATATATATATATATATATAATTATTATTATTATTATTACAGTTTAAAATAACTTTTCTTGTTTTTTTTTTTTTTTTAAACCGTGATACATTTTCTTCAGGATTCTTTGATAAAAAGAAAGTTCAATGCATTTATTTGAATTAGAAAGGAAATGTCTTTACTTGATCAAATTAATGTGTATTTGATGAATAAAAGTAATAATTTCTTTCTCTCTTTTTTTATAAACTTGCTGATCTTATTGATAGGCCATAATTTGATAAATATCAGAAATGGCTGCTGTAATATTAATCAGTATAGGTGGCTCTGTAATTTAATGTAGCAGAAAAGAAGGTGTGCCAATATTACTGGTAAGGGGTAAGGTTTTAGGGTTAAGGTGTAGGCTAGTATCAACGTCATTGTGGATGCATCAACCATTTAAAAAAATGAAATGAATGAAAAAAATCAGTAAATTATTCTCATTTTCGTACCTGCATGGATCCAAGGGTTTAGTGTTAACGGTAGTGATAACTCTGTGGCGCGCGCTTGAGTGTAAACGACAATGCCGCGATTTCCATGCACGCCAGAAAGTTTATTTTGTTCTCCAAACTGCAAAAGTATTAAGTGTTAGACAAATGTTGTGATATTGCACTGTAATTAAGCCTTCAATTCCTCAAGAACACATATAGCCTATCTACTATCTTCTACGATTTTTTTGAGCATTGCTTTTTGGGATTTTGTGAGTGGGTGCAGTTGAGAGTTGCCTGTGAGTTGCCCAAAAGCACAATTAGAGCTTGAAGGGAAACCAGGCAACCTGCAGTTTTTTTCTTTAGTGCCTTCACAAGAAGCATTGGCATACCACAGCAGTAAAGCTGTAAAAGAAAGAACGACGGAACATAGGCCTTTCACAACGATTAGTTACTCTGCGTTGGCAGCGTTCCATTCTGGATATTCGTAAAATCTCCCACTGTAAATGCTGGCCGAACCATGAACACTGAGGTTTTCATCCAAAAACAATCCAAAATTCTGGTGTAGGCCGATAGAAATGAGAATTTTGAAGATTTTTTTATATTTCCTATTTTCCATTCTAGGCCAACCATAAAAGCAGATCACATGGCAGCGCTCGCCTTGAAGTGCGGAAGTGTGTTTATGTGGCCTGTCTTTATGGTGCCCAGTTTATGTTGTTTACGTTTATTGTAGCTGTGTGGGCACTCAGTGGTTTTTTTTTTTTTCGTTTCTTTTTTTTCCCCTCTTCATTTTGGTAAAAATGTTACAAAAGATGAAGTGCTTCTCACAGGCTATTGGCTAACTCAACAAATGCTAAACACAACTATGACCAGATTTTTCACTATAGGGTGACCAGATTTTTACATCTGCTGCCCATGAAAAACAATAGACCACATAGGCTACATAGGCCTATTTGAATTGTTTTTTGTTGAGGGTTCCCTATATTATTATTATTATTATTATTATTATTATTATTATTATTAACAATTCACCACATCTGGAAAAAACGATGACAAGAAGCACGTAAATACAAAATATAGGTGGTAGCAGCAATTATCGGGATTCAAGCGTTTTAAGGCCTTTAGTTTAAGCACATATAAGATATTGTTTTTTTTAGCAGCAAACATGTAGCCGCTTAGATCATAGAAGACCATTTGCTGTCAATACAGGAAATTTACCATGTGTTTTTTTTAAAGCTTTTTAACCGTTAAAGCGTCACCTATGGCCCGATCTCCCTAAAGGTTTGCATGTTTCTTTAGAGTCATGTGTTGCATGTGCTCACCTATTTTCGTGAAATTCCGTGCTTTCGTTTAGGATAGGCTTTCGAGTATATTTTGCCACACCCATTTTTTAAATTGCCCAGTTAAAGCTACCCAAGGGGTAAAGTTATTATTATTTTTTTAATAATTATTTACCTAGAGAGTCCAGAGTATTGTACGGCATTGGTTTTATTCAGATTGAGCGAAAAACCTAGGACTGGTTAGCAAAAGTAGTTTATTTACATAATCGCAAATATTCAATGAAGGATTTGATTGACAGCAGCCGTCCATGAGGTGAAGTTGTTCAGTATGCAGAGATCTATCAAATGATATGAATATTTGATGTATGTGTGAAATACCACATGATTACAGATGCATAAACTTGTTAGCGCCAACTAGTGGTCGATTTCATTAAAAATTCTTACAGACGTCTAGAGCCCTATGAGTCGAACAGGCCCACCGAGTTTCGTTCCCCTTGTTAAATATGTGTTCAAATTTAATTTGCTGATGGCAGCCATGTTTCCCTTTCAAGGGAACTTGCGCTGCGTCGAAACGCTGTGAGAACGCTTCTGCGTGATTGCGTCTTGAAGCACTTGTGGAATCAGTCCAATGGACAGACGGAACGTCATAGACCGGAAACTATAACATCATAGACCGGAAACTATAAAGCACCCGTGAACACTAATGGTGCGTTCACACCGGACGCGATTCGCGCGAGTGATTTACATGTTAAGTCAATGCAGAGACGCGAAATGGCATTCTTTGCGCAAATGAGGCGGCAAGATTCGCGCGATTCGTCCCTCAGGTCCCTTCTGCCGAGGCAGAGCGGCGGCTTCAGTCGGTGGGATCGCAAATAGGTCCAGTGTTTCATCTCAGGGTTGGAAGCACGCTTGCGGTTGCTTCCGCTCTGAGTGAAGCGCAGAGACAGTAAGCATATGTATGTGCGTCAGCTTTCATAAAAAAGGAGTGGGCGGAAATTCATTGATACATTTCTCAAATGTGTAAGAACAGCACGAAGCGAAGAGAATATAACGGCTTGGATCTCGTGTTTGCCGAGGCAACATGTAGATTACAGTCTGCAATATAGCACGCATCTCACGTTTTGCCGAGGCAGTGTGTAGATGCAGTCTGTTAAGAATGTAATGGACGGCTCGGCAAACACGTCGATTACAGTCTGCAATATAGTAGCTTTTGATCTTGCGTTTTGCAGAGGCAGCGCATAGATCACGGTCTGCTAAGAATATAATGGACAGAGCTCGTGTTTGCCGAGGCAACACGTAGATTACGGTCTGAGAAAAAAAAAAAAAGGAATCAATAGATCTCGTGTTTACCGAGGCAACACGTAGATTATGTTGCCACAATGCATTTATAAATAAAGAATAAAGAGAAAAAGAGAAGCCCTTTCTCTCTGTTCCTATGTTTGACTTCTTTTGCATTTTCCATGCCAATATGAAAATATTAAGCCTGTGAAAAGCTGAGTGGTTTTGAATGCATTTCATTTTGACAAATTAAATCATATTTCTTTGTGGCTTGAGAATTTTTTTATGAAAAATATATAGGCCTACATATTTCTAAAAATCCATGGTTATGGTAAGAGCATGCGCTGAGTGCTTTGTGCCCTTTCTAATTCCAAAATGTGGAAGCAGAGTGAAGTTCTCTTAAGGCAAGGCGGTTTTGAAAAGACAGGTATTGTCATAAAGAGGGCTTTGTCAAAGTAAAACTCCTGACGCCATCAACGTCAGGTTTCTGAGGGAAACCCTCCGTAGGAAGGCGGTGTTCACCTCACTATACGGTGCCCATCTCCCTTCGGTGCCCTCAAGGGGACCATTCTGCCAACCTCGCAACCTTGTGTGTTTTCGGGGTGCAGTGGTCTCTAGCGAACACATATCTCAGGGTCCACCCGGAAATGTAGTGGTCCTGGGATGCACGCCCCCTCCGAGGAGGGTCCTAGAGCAGTCAAGCCAGCTGTTCCCTGCCGGTTCGCCGCTTCAGGGCACTGTGCTTGCTGTTCTTGGTTCTGACGCCATCAGCGTCAGGTTTCTGAGGGAAACTCTGTGGGAAGGCAGTGTTCACATCATTATACGGTGCCTGTCTCCCTTCGGTGCCCTCAAGGGGACCGTTCTGCCAACCCCGCCACCTCATGTGTTTTGGGGTGCAGTGGTCTCTGGCGAGCACATATCTCAGGGTCCACCCGGAAACGTAGTGGCCCTGGGATGCACGCCCCCTCCGAGGAGGGTCCTAGAGCAGTCAAGCCAGCTGTTCCCTGCCGGTCCGCCGCTTCAGGGCACTGTGCTTGCTGCTCGTGGTACACCAGAGGCCAGTCTCGAGAGACTGGTATCTCTAATATTTCTGCGGATATCAATGTCATGTCTCTGACGGTCCCCTCTGTAGGAAGGCGGTGTCCACCTCATTATACGGTGCCCATCTCCCTTCGGTGCCCTCAGGGGGACCATTCTGTCAACCCGCCACCTCGTGTGTTTCGGGGCATAGTGGTCCCTGACGAGCACATATCTCAGGTTCCATCCGGAAACGTAGTGGTCCTGGGATGTGCGCCCCCTCTAGAGCAGTCAGGCCAGTTGTTCCCTGCCGGTTCGCCGCTTCAGGGCACTGCGCTTGCTGTTCGCAGTATGTCAGAGGTCAGTCTTGAAGGACTGGTACCAATAGAGATTTGTTGATGAAAACAAGAAAATCTGATATTTATAGCTTGGTCGGTCCTGCAGATGCAGGCTCTGGTTTGGCACAAGAAGTAGAGACTCTTCTGCAAAAGGAGGCTATAAAAGGGACCTCTTCCCTGCAGGGAGTCAGGGTTTTACAGCTACTTAATTTCTTCATTATACCAAAGAATTATCTTTCTATAATGCATGACGTCTCTGAGGCCTCCCTTCGGGGTAGAAGCGCACCAATATTGGGTAATTCCATTCGGTCTAGTTTTTTCACCCCATGGATTGTGAGGATTGTAGTAGTGCTGCGGGGCCTACAGGGCACCCACATACTCATTTATATCAATGATTGATTGATCTTTTGCTCAGGGAGCAGAGTAGAAAGCAGTTCAACATTGAGATGTTGTGCTTGCCCATATGGAAAAGTTGGGGTTGAGGCTGAACGCAAAGATAAGTGTGCTTTCTCCAGTATAGAGAAACACTTATCTGGGCATGATATGGGAGTTGGTAGCGATGTGGGCTCATTTGTCACTTGTACGCATTGCAACGATTCTCTCAGCAAAGCTAGGCCGGCCACTCTGTCAAACAGTTTCAGAATCTGTTAGGTTTCATGGCAGCTGCATCCAATGGGGATACCTTTTTGGCCTGCTGAGCATGAGACTGTGACAGTGGTGGCTCATAACCAAGGGGTTTTCCCTGAGGGGATACCTACTCCGCATGATTGAAGTCATGCGACGATGCCTTCATGCTTTAGTTATGTGGAAAGATCCTTGGTTTATGTCCCAAAGGCCGGTATTGGGGACTCATGTTCGTCGTGTTACACTAACGACAGAGTTTTCCTTTGCGGGCTGGGGGAGCGATCATGAGTGGTCGCTCAACTCGGGGTCCTTGGCAGGACCATCAGCTCTTATGGTATATAATCGCCCAAAATTGATGGTGGTGTTTCGGGTTCTAAACCACTTCTGGCCATACCTCAGGGGTCACTAGTGCTTGTTCAATTTAACAACGACACTTTGATGGTTGCATATATGTAATTCCAGGAAGCGGACATCCTGCTGAGGCAGGGGCTGAGGCCCGGGGAAATGAAGACTCCACACCAAGGTGGCGGAGCTCTTGTGGTTATCCAGCTCCTCCGGGACTGCACACCATGATACAGGAGTGGCCCTGTACACCTTTACCCGATTGCTCTGCTTCTGGGAGTTCTGGAGAGAGTTCGCCGAGACGGGGCTCATCTGTTATTAATAGCCCCGTACTGGCTGGCCCGAGTAGGGCTCAGACCTAGTTTCTCTTCTGGATGGCTCTCCGCTGGAGATTCCGTTCAGTAGGGACCCTCACTCTCAGGTGATCATCACCCCCGCCAGGAGGGTGAAACTGGGCCTGGCCTCCGAGTGGGCCCAGCTCATAAGTTCAGGTCTCTCAGCCGAGGCTGTTGAGACAGTATATCACTCCAGAGCTCTGTCCACAAGGAAACTGTATTCTATCCACATTGAAGGTGTATGTGGCAGCCTTAGCTGCTTTCCACGCTCCTTTGGGTGAGGTTTCTTTGAGGAGACACCCGCTAGTTACTTGTTTCCTTAGTGGCATTTTGAGGCTTAGATCTGCAGTCAAGGGTTTGCGCCCGGCATAGGGAAGGTTTTCTTCATCCTAGGCTGGGCTATGTTGCTGGGGTTTCTACTATTATTGTAATACCTATAGTGCTGCTGGCCTTTGTCCTCCTCGGCGTCAGACCAAGAGAAACTAATCTGCTTTGACCACTCCTGGGGTGCAGGTGCTATCGTAGTAGTGTGCGCTTTTGATTTCACACATACGGTCACTTGCTCTTATGGCGGCATGGGTATTGCGTTCTCACAGCGTTTCGAAGCAGCGCGAGTTCCCTTGAAAGGGAACGTCTCAGGTTACGTATGTAACCATGGTTCCCTGAGAGGCTACGAGACGCTGCGTCGTCCTGCCATATTCCCTGTGTGCTCGTGAGCGACTTACTTCAAGCTTTTTCAGAAGCTAGTTTCTGTTTGTGTTCACGGGTGCTTTATAGTTTCCGGTCTATGCTGTCACCCGCCTATGACGTTCCGTCTGTCCATTGGACTGATTCCACAAGTGCGTTCACGCGTTCTCACGGCGTTTCAACGCAGCGTCTTGTTCCCTCTCAGGGAACCATGGTTACATACGTAACCTGAGACGTTTTTGAGACACGTCAATCTCCTCATAGACTATCATGGCACTTTGGACAAAGACAGAGCTTGCCAATGTACAAGTCAATCGGACTAGCAGTTGGATGGTTATAGAAATGTTCATGTTTTTTTTTTTTTCTGTTATAGTGATTGTCTATAACAGTAATATAGCAATTGTCCCTTTTCACAGACTGTGATGACGCGTTTTAACGGTCATCAATATCGTAAATCCTGTAACGTTTTTTTTGTATTTTCAATTTTTTAAAAATGTATGCACATTTATAACACTAATACTTGGTATTATATTGCTTTTGCATTCAATTACAAAAAAAAAAAGTTAGGCCTACTGCTGCTGTGTGGGTGAGGTCTAATACACGCTGTGTAAATTTTTTTTTTAGTAATGGTAAAAATTAACATCTTTCTCTCTTTTCACTGCCGTTATCAATCTCACTCTATTTTTTCCCTCTTTTTGAAAGTTGTGAAATCACTAATGTGGAGTTTTTCTTTTGCTATTTGAGCAAATGGGGACACAACTATATTTAATGTATACTCTCATTCACCGCTATAAAAGTTAACCCAACTATGACGACTTCCACTCATAGACTGTAAAAAAATATGGACGTAGTGTCCGTGTCACCCATAGGATTCTGATGAGCCATTCTGGGGTGCATTTCCCGTACAATGACGTAACTCGCTGCTTTAACTTCCATTGTACGATGCATCGTTGAAGAAATCAACTAGCTAGTCACGACTGTTTTCCGAAACCGTATTGTCGCAAATTTGTCGTTCAACCACGTTGGTTAGTGATGTCATGCAGGTGGTGGAGTAATAACTTCTTTTAATGGGTCTGTTTAAGGTTGAATTAAAGCTAGATTTTTTGCTATAAATTATGAACGTCATCTGAGGAGTAATTCTAATTTTTCTCAGTTAATTAGCTTTATTTCCAGATTCAATCATTGTCTCGTTCTTATGTACTAGAGCTCGTGCGCACTCTTTAAAAACGGTGCTTTAAATCTCTTGACAAACTAAAAGATGTAAGTGACATTTGTATGTATTCTAAATAAAAGATATCGATTGTACTGAGTGTCAGCTTTCTTATTTTGCTCAAGATAAGAATTTATTAAGTCCACATGTCCTGCAAACAAGAAACTCTGCTTCTAACCACAGGTCGAGAGCTGTCGTTCCAACCACACAACTTTGCAATGGTTTCGGGAAACACTGACTCGTTGAACTATGCTGCTAACGACGGAACTTGCGACCATAGTTGGCTAACAACGCTTTCGGGAAATGCACCCCTGAAGCGCAAAGTATGGACGAGATGGCCGTTGCCATTTTGGCAGTGCGTCATAGCTCCCGTATAACAAAAAGGCGGGACGTGGGCGGAGCTGAAGTGACGCGATGACTAACAGACAGCAGATAAATGGCTATCCACCTGTCACTCAAAGTGGCCACGCCCTTAATTATGCAGAACTTTAATGCTTTATATAATGTAAACGAATGAGTTCGAAAAATGAAACGAAAAATTCACCCCCCTCACAGTTGTCATGAAGTGCAAAATTAGCCGTATAGACCAAAACCACAATTTGTCCCAGGCTGTAAACATGTTTTAATCTGCTGTAAAGTTGGCCATTTTAACATGGGGCTCAATGAGATTCTGCTCCTTTCTGGAGTCTGTCTCTAGTGGCCAGTCGGTGAATTGCAGTATATGTCACTTCCGTATTGGCTTCAAGAGAAACTGGGGAGGTTGCCGCTTGCTTCCTCTGAGAAACCCGGAAATGTGAAAAGGGTCTATTGAGCTCATACATGTGTCCTGAATTTGGTGAAAATATCTTGTTTCACGAGTTATAGCCATTTTAGTAAAAGTGGCCCCTCCCACATCAAACATTTTGGCTCCCACGTGAATCGAAATTTAACCTTTTTAATATTGATATTGCTCATTCACTCACAATGAAATATTGATATTCACTCTCCAGAGAATATTTCTGCACTGGTTTGATTCCGATCAGGCAAATAAAACTTAGTACTAGATTGCAAAAGTAGGTTTACACAAATATTTCTCCAGAACGATGAACAAATCTCAGGCATGCATTTTGTCCATCTTGAACCAATGGTTCCAACGATATAAAAACTGTTAAATGAACGAACCGAACCAAAAGCATTTGTAGCCTACTTTTCTTTCTTTTTTTTTTATTGCCACATTGTTTAAAGGGGTGATGAATTGAGAACTCAACTTTCCCTTGAGCTTTTGATATATAAAAGGTAATGGTAATATAAGAATATCCTGTAAGTTTCAGAGCTGAAAACTTCCTTGTTAGTCAGAGAAAAGCTTTTATTGACACCAGGCCCAGCAAACAGAGATCTCAGAATGTGCACGGCTATGACGTCAGAGTGTAGTGAAGCACCACCTCAACAGAAGAAGCCTGATTCTGTAGCCCTGCCCACCGCCACTAATATGACAGCTAAGAGCAGAATAGAGCTAAACGGCATCGACGGCAAGTAACATTAGTAAAAAAATATCATTCCAATCAATCGCGGGTGGATGAGAGATGAATCATTGTGTTTGTTTGATAAAGGCATTTTGCGAGCCCTGGCTGTGGGCTGGGCGATTCATTCCAGTTGCCGTTTGCCACACACGTCACTGACAGGGGGAGCAGAAGCTAATTAAATATGCAAATCTCCCATCAAAACTGAGCGTGTCTTGAGAGAGCCTCAAAACCAGGGCAAATAGCCTATTACTTATTCATTATGTTTTTTTAATGTAAAAACCACACAAACATCATAAGTTGACCTCAGACAACAATATAAAAAAATTTAAAAAGCCAGTTCATGACCCCTTTAAATATCAAATGCATTTGAGCCAATTTGATCACCCGTGGGTGTGCTGGTCTGAAAACGAAGTGTGTTCAGGCATACTGTATTGTTGGAGTGTTGCTGTTTTGAGGAAACGGAAAAAGACTGTCTTTGACCAACAAAAACCTGGTTAAGTCAAAAGCCCAGTATTTTTTGTGTTATTTAAAGGGTGTGTTAGTAATATGCGCTTCTTGGCGGGTCCACAACACCTGTACACCAGTGATGCGCGGGTTGATCCAAAATGAGCGGGTGCCTGCGGTCACCCGCAGTTACCCGCGGTTACGAGTCATCCAAAAATATTTTTAATGATATTCGGGTCGCGTCGGTCGGGTCGTCCATAAATCCTTATTTGCCTTTTGAATGTTGAGCGTTATTAACTTTTGAATAAATGCTGATGCGGGACAAAACGCCCGATTTCCCAATACGTTTAACTGAGCAATGCCATTGTACCATTTTAATAGGCTACTTTTAAACGCATTTAGCTCAGTAAAGTCTGTTTTATGTATTTTCTGAGAGGGGGCGGGATTTTTGCTGGGAATGTCGGGGGAGAGACGCACACTTCGATTAGACTGGATAAACACATGCAGCATCTTAATTGTTAAGAAAATTTAACGAAATAAATGAATAAATCAAGCCTTTACATAACACTAGACTAGGCTATATCATACAGCATTCAGAAAAAGAACAGTTTGCGCTCCTAAGGGCTTTCTCACTTCTCTCAGTTGACTAACCCGCTGATGAATTCTTCAAGCAGGGTCGAAACATAAACATCGCGTTCATCAATAATATGCATCCAGACAGTTGAAGAACGGCCTGCTCTCGCCGCTGCACCTCTGAGTGCACCACGTCAGGGCCTGAAACATTTTCTCAATGGCCCAATGACGCTATGATGAGACTTTTAAAAAATGCGGGTCAGGAAGCGGGTTGGGTACAATATTTTCTTCTTTTTTTTTGCAGTCCGAGTTGCGGGCGGGTTAGTTGAAAACGCCGGTCGGGTGCGGGTTGTTTATACATTGACCCGCGCATCACTGATGTACACTCTGATCATAACACACACAGGGACACGCAGCAGCACACAAACATTTTTAAATATTAAAAATGAAAGGGTTAAAATGTAAAATATTATTGTGTACATATAAAAATGCCGACATGTCATAATGGATTGCATGTATCAAAATTAGCCTACCTATTTGCAGTATTGATGAGCAAGCGTCATTGGACGAGTACGAGTTTCCTCACTAGAGAAGCGTTCAGTTTTTCTGCTTGCAAATACCACCATGTAAATAGCGAATCCGCCATGGTGCAAGCGCAACTGGATTTTAAATGGAATGGGAGATGAGACTCTGACTGGTTTATTACACATTATGCCCAAAACACACCCATGATGATGGGAACCCTCAAACTAGTGACACCACTCTCTCAGCACCAGCTGTTGGCTAGCTTCTTCCAGTTGCCGATATCATAGTTCTGATTCAAGAATTTACAGGAAAAGAAAGCATATGGATGAAACTCCTATAATGGATGCATTGACCTCCACAAGAAGGGGATGTTCAGATTAAGGTGAACCAGGACAGGAGCACTAGTAAAGGTAAACAACAGATGTAGCCTCAAGTCAAGAACAACATTTCAGGGCTACACAATTTTACTGTAAATAACTGCACACATTACAAATTGGACTGGCTATTTTGCAGTAGAGACAGTTATTCTCATAAGATGCTGTACTGAATAGTTTCTCACTCTCTGCGCTGGTACTTGTGGTAGATAAATATCTGCATGCAATCTTTACAAGCAATGGAATGGTGATTTTTCTGTCAAAGTAATGTTGTTTAAATCATGGATCTAGTATTGTTGCAATGCAGATTTTGTAAACAGAGTTTTTTTTAGCTGTTTTACACCATGGTCTGTTTGAGCCTCTAGCAGATGTTCCATGCTGCAATAAAGGGAATGACTTCAACAATTGATGCATTAGCTGAGCTTATTTCCTTGGTTAGTCTCTGCATTTCTCACACAGAACAACCTCATGGACAACAACCAGTCTGGCTTTCAAAACTTTCAATCGAACTGAGAATGTCCTGCTTTTGGCTGATGCTCTGAGACTGTCAAGAGCAGCGTTCAAATCATTCATACTCATCTTGCTGGATCAGTCTTCTGCTTTTGATGCAGTTAACCACCATATCCTCCTGTCAACCCTCATAACAAAGGGCATCTCAGGAACTGCACTCCAATGGTTCAAGTCTTACCTCTCAGGTAGGTCCTTCAGGGTGTTGTAGAGAGGTTAGGTATCTAAGTCCCAACATCTAGCTACTGGAGTGCCTCAGGGCTCAGTGCTGGGGCCGCTTCTCTTTTCCATCTACAAGTTATCACTAGGATCTGTCATTAAGAAACATAATTTCCTGTCATTTCCTATCACTGTTATGCTGATGACACACAACTCTACCTCTCATTCCATCCGGATGATCTGACGGTAGCTGCTCGCATCTCAGCCAACCTGACCGACATTTCTTGCTAGATGAAGGACCACCTTCAACTCAACCTTGCCAAGACTGAACAGCTTGTGGTTTTGCCCAACCCAGCATTTCATCACAACTTTTCCATTCAGCTAGGCTGATCAACTCTAACTCCATCCAGGGCAGCCAGGAACCTTGGAGTTGTGATTGATCAGTTCAACTTTACAGACCACAGCTAGAACTGTCTTGTCCTGTAGATTTGCCTCATACAACATGAGGAAGATCAAGTTCTTCTTATCGGAACATGCTATACAACTCCTTGTCCAAGCTCTTGTTCTATCCAGGCTGGACTATCGTTATACTCTCTTAACTATTCTTCTCTGTACTGTCTAACCTCTACAACTGATCCAGAATGCAGCGGCAAGAGGGGTCTTTAATGAGCCGAAGAGAGCACGTGACACCTCTCTCTTTCATCAATTTGCAATCTAAAACATAAATGTAAATGTTCTATGCAATGTCTCTGAAATCAGATGTGCTTTAGGCTCGTCAATGTGCCTAATATAGATCTTGGTAGCTAAAGTTAAATCTTATGTCCTCCTCAACAGAGAATGGTTGGCGTAATTTTAAGTGTTATTGTTTTGCTGTACTCTGCATACTGAATTAGATGTTTTGTTTTCAGGGGATGTATTGGGTATCAAACATAACGTGGAAAAGTGTCTAATATACATAGTATTTCTTAGTATGCATTTCAAATGATGAAAGATACTGATTTGGTTCATTCTTTTGTTTTATTTCCCATTTATATTAATTCAATATAACAAGTTTGGGTGCACACTTTCTAGTTGAAGTTACCGTTAGGTGGAGAGAGGAGGTTTGGTGGGTCTGTGGTTCAATCGCGGGACAGGTCCTTTCGCATAAAGGACCGAATAGCTCCTGCCTTGTTGAAGCGTAAGTTGGACAGGAGGATTGTTTGTGTTTTGTGGTTATTTTGTTTAATACTATTACTTGCTTTTCTTAAGATAATTATTTGACTAATTCTTCTGTTTTTATGATTTATTTTAGTTTTAAGTAATGCTGTGTTGTCAGCCCTTTGTGTGAGTGAGATTGACTTGTCTTTTATGTATAAGTTTTCCCTTGTGTGTCATGTAGGGCATTGTGTTTGTCTTGTTTAGTTTATGATTTCTTTGATTATTGTTAGGTTTGGCTCTGTTTAGTTGACCTTTTTAATAGGCCTAGACTTTGATTGATTTTAACAATTGTTTTCAATTTGATTTGTAATGTAATTTTTAGGTATGAATTAAAGTAGTTTGGAAATCATGCATTCCTTTTGTTCTGACTGCTTGGTCCCTCTTTAAATTTAATCTAAACAAACACTGCAGATTTCAAAATTGATACATTTATCAGAATCTCAGAAATATTTCTACAATACTGACATATTCGCCCTTTGCTGGGTAGTGCTGTGATAACAGTTTGAACTAGAGTAAAGTCTGTGTGCTGAGCAGTGAAATGAAGGATAGTGCAGCACATATTTTACTTTTTTTAACTTTTTCGGTTCCAAACCACAATTCCGGTTCACCCTATTTGTAGGCATTGCACAAATCAAGCTTTGTGAGCACTGTGGCACCACACAGAAGTTCCAGTGTGGCAGGGACCAGGGGAAGGGGATAACAGTATTTGTTGATGATCACATTGAGTGCACAGTCGTCACTGCAGAGCCTCAAGCCTCCCTCCTTTTTGGCCACAAAGAAGAAGCTTGAAGTAACACAGGATGTGGAAGGGCAGATATATCCTTGTTTCAAGGCTTTCTCTTTATACTCCTCCTTCTGTTCAGCGAGAGATAAAGGGTAGATCTGACTTCTGGGCTTTGGCACACCTTGCTGTAGCTCTGTGAGGGTTGCTTGCTGTGGGCTGAAGACATCCGGAAACTAATAATATTCAGAAGGGACTTTTACCTGGTGCTTATTGCAAGGACTTTTTACATACGTGGCACACACAGAAACAGGATGGACCAGCACAGCCAGGACTTTGCTGGTGTACAGCATTGCAACAGTACACCACTGCAATCCTTCGCCAATCCAGAGTAGGGAGCTGGATTGACCGTGGCAGAACTTTTGGCATGCTGGGTGTAGGAGGTAATTGCATCAGGTTGAGCTTTGGAACTGGGGTGTGAAGAGAGGGCTTCTACCAGTTCTGGGAAGGGGTCTGTGATGGATGATGAGACTGTCCCCACTGGGTCCATGGTGTGGTCTGGTCTGAACACTGGGATATTATCAGTTTTATTGCCGAACATAGAAAACACAGGTAAGTAATAGTTTGTTGACTTAACTGAAGAGTGATTAAGACGATCTCAGAGAGCAATCTGTGCTGGAGTTGAGGTAAGTACCCTACAGATAACAGAGCGTTCTATGTAGTCCAGGTAAGCAAAGACGATACCAGACTCTGACTGAGATTTTAGAGTGAGTTCATATGCTGTGACAGAAATCCATTTGCTATGACAGAAAACAGAGAAGAAGGACTGGTGTCTATACTTTTGTCAAAAAGTCTTTATGGAGATGGTGGTCCAGTGGGTTAAACCACTGAACTGATATGCAGAAGGTTGCTGGTTCAATCCCAGCAGTCCCAGTGTGTCCTTGAGCAAGGCACTTTACTCCACGTTGCTCCAGGGGGATTGTCCCTGTAATAAGTGCAATGTAAGTCGCTTTGGATAAAAGCGTCTGGCAAATGCATAAATGTAAATGTAAGTTAGGAAATCTTCAACACCTATGAGTCAATACCTCCTTGCTTGAGTAGGAAATATGTTTTAGAAAACTGTTCAGACTTTTATTGTTCCCATGTGCAAGAATTCAAAGGATAAATGTTCAGAGGCAGTGAGTAATTTTTTGTTTTCCAGTGATGGATCCGGAGTGTTGTAGACAGTGACTAAAAGCTGCGAAGAATTGTAGCCATGGAGAGAAAACCACTATAATGTTTTGGGCCAAATTTAGAGGGAAAACTGAAAAAAACTGCAATTCTGTCAGTTAATTTGGAAGAAGAGGAACGGGCAGCACCTTCAACCCTCAAAGCAAAACACAGTCATGTACAGTTTTAGCGTTCAATTTTTATCTTAATGCTGTTTAAAGAGTAGACAGTGCAATACTAT
The DNA here is from genome assembly GCA_023566225.1 of Romanogobio albipinnatus. Taxonomy (NCBI): domain Eukaryota; kingdom Metazoa; phylum Chordata; class Actinopteri; order Cypriniformes; family Gobionidae; genus Romanogobio; species Romanogobio albipinnatus. The sequence continues at coordinate 53,973,721 of CM042243.1, forward strand.
TTTTTACTGATAAAACATGCTCTTTCAATACTGATTTGTTAATAATCCTCTGTTGATCAGACTGTCTGTGCAATTTGGTAGTAATCTATAGTTTTCATGAAAGCCCTGGAGCTGTCAAAACTTGCCATCCGACTGACATTTGCTGACAAATAAACAGGCATATCTCAGTCCGGGTAACACAAAGAAAGAGAAAGAGTAGTATTTTACAAATACTACCGACACTGTAACAATACAAAGCGGCTGACAATCGACAAACTTATAATTGTATATAACATCTCTACTCCCTCCTTTTCATGTATAAAGTTGTCTGCAATAATTATGCCAGACATTTGTTGTACTTCACACAATATACCTGCTTTTCATTCAATTTATTCATATTTTTATTATTTATTCTACACTGTCAGAAAAAAAGGTATATTGCTGTCACTGGGGCGGTACCCTAAGGTACAAAACTAATATGTACCGTTAAGGTATTAATATGTACCTTTAAGGTACTAATACGCACTCTTAAAGTACTGATATGTACCTTTTGAGGTACTAATATGTACCTTTTAGGGGTAAGTAAGGTACAAAGATGTACCTTTTCACTTTTTGTACCTTAGGGTACCGCCCCAGTGACAGCACTGTACCTTTTTTTCTGAGAGTGTATGCATCAATTGCATTCATTTTAATAGAGGGTATACACATGACGTCACCAGGCAGAAATTGAAAAACCACAGTTCGTCTACATTTATGCCCTAGAAACAGATACTCTTTTTGTAAAGAAAATTCACATACTTTTGATTGTGTAGCAAAAGAGCAGTCAAGTTTTGGGACACGCTGTCATGTCATAATTGTGTCTTTAACAGACTGTGCTGACACATGGTAACATGCATCCAGTCATCGTAAACTTGTCTGACTATTATCTTGTCACAGTTAACATCCTCATAGACACATACTCCACATTTAAGTTTAATCTATTTATTTAATTTACGCTACAATTCTTCCTACCATATTGAAGAGAAAATAAGTAGTTTATTGGTCTGCCAGTTGTGGACTTACTTTGCATATTAGTGTGTCCCCGGCCAGCAATGAGCAAGCACATCTACTCCCAGAGGGGACTGCATCAGGGAGAAGAACAGTGGGCAGTGAGTGTTCTCCGCTGAGGGGAAGAAATACACCTCTGCTGTCCCCAAAAATGTAGACAAAGTGCAATACTAACTGATAAACCTACTCTTGCAATAACTGATGTGTTAATGACACAACTTCAGTGTATCGCAATTGGGTATGGTACGGGGTGATCACACCAATCAAACGAACCAGACTTTGAGAGTCAAAAGTTCTCCGACACAATTCAGATTTCCTAGTGTGAGTACACCCTAAGAAGCTTAAGAAAGCCACACTTTTAATTAAAGTATAACTGGCATCCATACAGCCTTTATAACCCTTTTATTATAGCCTTTTTAAAACAGCACAGCCCAATGCTTTAATAGGATGTATTATTGTCATGGGTGTGTGCACAGGAACAGGCAGAAGACTCAGGAGATGCAATCCAAAATTGTTTTAATCATAAATAAACTCAAGGCAGACAGGCAACAGCACAACCTAGCATAACAGTGACCGGACAAAGAGTGAGTGAACAAAAGGAACTTAAAAAGCAAACAGAAACGAGATAATTGACTAAGCACAGCTGAACAGAACTTAACTAATGAGGGTAACTATGGGAACAAAGGACTGGCGGGAAAACTGTGACAAAGGAACATGTGACAGGATGAAAACACAGCTGAAAGATCAACTAAACGGACAGACATGTGACAATTATCGATTAAACAACTTTTGTTTTTGTTACCGAAATCTCTCAGCACATCTCTCCAATCTTCTGCACTTCTCGTCTCTACTCTTGGCCAACAACCACTCAAATTTACACAGATTAGGGAGGGTTAGTAAAAAAGGTTACTAAAAGGTTTACTAACAAGGGCTGCGTTTCCCAAAACCATCGTAAGCCTAAGTTGATCGTAGAGACCATTGGTGGCAATTGTTCTACGATCAACTTAAGCTTACGATGGTTTTGGGAAACGCAGCCCAGGCTAGGTAAAATAAAGAAAAAAATGCTACACTGCTGTAAACAGGGATGGAGAGAAGATAATTAAAAGATAACCTAATATAGTGCATTATTTTAGGGAACAGTCATTTTGTAGTGGTGTCTGAGAAAATACTGGACACTGTCGAGTGCACTCATTCAATCCCATAATGCAACACAATTATGAGTGTGCAAGCAAGGTTTTGCAAAGTTGATATGGAGCAGCTAAAAAACACACCGATTCGAGGAGAGTCTGCTGGCAAAAAATTGAATGTGACAGAGATTGTAATAAAACTAGAATCAACATTGGCTTCGCTTTTTGGAGCTGGTGAGAACTGAGGGATTTGAAATGTTGTAAAAGAGACACAGAGGCACGTTTTTATTACTCAACAGGCGAGTAAGGTATTTTATAGAACAGATAAAATGCCATTTGTAGCTCTCTAACAGTAGCCTAGAAATCTAGACGCACCCTAGAGGCAGCAAATCTAATTTGCAGCGAGTGTAGTCTAGCAACTCTCGGTAGACCTGCGACTTAACCCAAACTCTGGTCAGGCCAATCACAGCGTGTGTAGAGTTGGTGGGTGGGCTTAGCATAATGACAGCACGTCATGGCAGAGTTGCGAAGGTTCTGCGTGCTACTTGTAAACAAAGAAGCTGGCGAACAGCGGTCTTTCCAAACGGCTTTGGCCGCAACTCTGGAAGACTTTGAGTTGAGATTTTCTTTGAGAAAAGAACAAAGCCATTAAGGTCATTCTTAAGAAAAGAAGATGTGTTCAGAGTTTTGCCGACCGGATACGGTGAAAGTCTATCAACTGACGTTAGCTTCACCTGCTTCTTTGCTCTGGTTGGTTGTGGCGCTCATGGTGTTATCCAACTGCGTGCAGAGGGAATTTGAAAGACAACAGTTTATCCCGCCCCTCGGATTGAGCCCTGTCAATGGTGAGTTTCCAGACCCAACATCTTGATGTGGGTCTGGCTTGTCAGGCTACTATAACAGAACTAAATCATTTCATTATGACTGTTGTAGCGCCGCTGTGCTGAAATGTATTTTTAATGCAGTATCATGTCTATTAATGGGTAACGCTGCAGTAACAGCTTCAGCTAGTCAGCTTGAGATCCTTTCAGTCTAAAATGGTTATATATCTGAAGCTTATAGTTAATGTTTTATGAGCAGTAGGAGAACCATATTCATCTGTACAGTCACACAGAGCCGAAGCAATGTTCTTCCACAAAATGCATGCAGTTTTGTTTGTTTTTTCCCGAAAGTTAGTACTGCAACATTTAATGTAAATCTGCTTTGAAACAATAGTAAGACGTGCTATATAAATAATATTAATAAATAATAATAAGGACCTTGCCGTTTAGGGAAGGGGTAACAAGTAGATAGTCCTTAGGTTTGGGCCGAGGATGAGCACGAGCGCACAGGAGGAGCGGCTCCGGCACGTTTTGGCATAAAGTGTTTTATAACTCTGGACTGTTTTTGCGCCTTTGTGAAGTGCTCTGAGAAGGAATCCACCATAGCTGCCGAAGAGGCCGGAGAGGTTGAGGGGGGAATTAAGAAGGACCGCCTACTCCGCATCCTTCATAACAGTTAGCATCAGCCAGAGGTTGCAGTTCAACACAACGAGACTCCCCATCATGTGGCTGATGGATTGGGCCGTTAATTTTGTAGCTCATAGGGCGAGGTCAGTGGTGTTTCGGAGCTTTCTTAAGATTTCAGGATCTGGGCCATCGTATGGAGTGCTAAAGCTGCTTGGCTCCGAGAAGGACCGAGCTGCCGAAGAGGCCTGTCTATGCTGGCTTTAGTTAGGGTGCACTACCATAGATTTGACCCTCAGCAACTCCGGGCAAAGATGATCAGCAACCAATTCCTCCACAGGGGGAAGATTTGAATATCCCTATGTGTCTACTTGTCCAACCTGCTGTGTTCTGGTTTGACGGGAGGAGCCCACTCCAGTTCTCGTGTTCATCCAATGCCTTGGATAGAATATGGAGGATTAGGAGTGTTTATATGACAATTGCTGCTTATGCGTGGGCGTGGCCCAGGCAAATGACGCATGAGCCATGACTGCTTGGGCACTCAATGGGTCCCGCGCAGACTTTGCAAGGGACTTCATTTAATTTAATCCCACGCAGACTTAAAGGGTAACTTCAGTGATTTAGCATTAAGCTTTGTATCAGTCGAAACCTGGTAGTATATTCAAATTATGGTACTTTCCCCTCTCATGTCCCCCTGAGACAAGGGAACATTTTTTTTTCTGGAAAAAATCCTCCGATGACGCAAATATCGTCATTTTGCGTCATCGGAGGATTTTTGGCCAGAGGCTAGTGACTACAGGATCTAGTTCCGCATGTTTTCAACCCGCCCGCAGGGGAGGGATCTCACTCACAGAATGTAAATGCGCACGGCCGCTCGGCTCGGCATTCATAACGGAGCGATGCAGAGCAAAGTGAGTGTTTCAACTTTTCAATTAATTCCTATGAAAGTTTAGCTTCCATATGCGATCAGACTGGACATGCGCTGAGAATGACTGCCACGCTTACCTCAGCTCTGCTCAGATCTTCGCTCTCATGATGAATGAGATCTGACTCCTGCTGCATCTGTGACGTGACTTTTGTTCGGCTCACTCACACTTTATTGAATAGACACATTCAGTTTTTAATTGTAGTGTCTATTCTCTAACTGAACAAAATTATTTTATTACTATGAATATCAAAATGACGTTGGGGGTGGTGCCGCGGTGGGCAAGTGATAACCAATAGCCGTGGCTTTGGGAGTGGCCTTGTAGGGCAGCGAAGCAAGTGCATTCTGGGAGTTGTTGTCTTTCATCCACATGAGACAAAAATACATTTTCTGTCTTTTCTCAGTCTAGAAGACACCAAATTCAAAAATAATTTCACATTTCTACTACATAAATAACAGTTTAAATACACATTCATCTTCCCAGCGCTCGAAGGGGATGTTCCTTTTAGAAGTAATCCACTTGTTCTGCGATGAATCCGGCTTCTAACATACAGTAGGAAGAAGAAAGTTTCTAAGGAAATGGCGCCAAGCAACGCATTATATATGGGAGCGGCGCCGCCGCACATTCATACGCTTGAATGCCATTGGCTATTGCAACACAGTAGCGCTATTCAATCAGGCTGCAGTATTTCTAGGAGAAATGTGTTTCCGGAACAATCTGACGCGACATTGAGAGACCGATCTTGAAAGGGAACTAACGTGTTTCAAATGTCCGAGGTGCGACCGGTTTCCGGAGACAATCGTGACTAGCCACTATCTACAATGATGCATCGTTTTTTGTTTGTTTGTTTATTTTTTCTACAATGATGCATCATACCATGTGGTTAAGCAATGAGTTTCGATGTTGTATGGGAAACAGGCCCTGTATGACCTTTTTTGTGCAAGTCATTGGGGTCCAGTTTTGAATCCCACAGACTTTCAATGTAAACAAAAACAGTTGAAATATGTTTCATGTTCTTTCGTATTCCACAGACGAAAGAGATGCCTACAGGTACAAAATACGTGTTAATGTTGACAGAATTTTTGGTATGAACTCTCTCTTCAGTAGTCCTCACATACCCCTTTTCCACCAAAGCAGTGCTAGAGCTAGTTCGGAGCCAGAGCCTAGTTTCAAATCGGTTCTTTGTGTTTCCACACCCAAAGCCCCAGCTCCGAGCCAGGAAAAGTGGTTCTTAAGTAGCACCAAAACATTGCTGGGCTAGAACAGGGCTAGAAGTAAGAACCGATTACGTCAGGCGCTGGGGGCCGGGTCAACAAGACCAACACAGACTTGAGATCCGCCATTGTTGAAATCGCAGCTAATGGAGCTAACAGCTGCTGCTCGTTTGTAATCTCCGTCTATACAAATTACGGCGAACTGCACGAATGCGTTGGATTCGCTGTGTTTTCGCTGTGTTTTAATGCCGATGTAGGATCGTAAAGCCATGTGAATCAATAGTGTTGATGGAAGGCTTGTTCGCAGCGGTGCTGTGCAGAGACCGATTGCCGTATGATAACGAGTCCAGCGAGAGCACACGACTCCTTATGCTTTTGATTCACTCATGTGTTTTTTAAAATATTATACGTGGATCGGTCTGTGCAGCGCCGATGCATCTCAAACAAGCCTGGTGTGTTTGTGTTTCCCGCTAGTGTTGCTGAGAAAGATGAGACGTATACAGTGACGTAAGACCTGGCTCTGTTGTGGCTCTCTAGCCCGTGGAAAAGCAAACGGTTCTTAGAAGGCTCTTCAGTTGAACCAACTATGAACTGGGACTAGCTCTGGCTCCGATCTAGCTCTAGCACTGCCTTGGTGGAAAAGGGGTAACAGACATGACAGGACAAGTCAGCCCCGTTAAAGGGACAGTCACATTTTGGCTATTTACTTAAAGGGGTGGTAAAACACATTCTTTCGAAGGCTTGATTGTGTTTGTGGGGTGCACTGTAACATGTGTTCATGCTTCGTTTTTAAAAAAATTCATTATTTTTCATATATTTTACCTTTATTCTACACTGCTCTGTCCCTCCTTGTAAAAACGGTCTGATGGTTTCCGGATTCTGTGAAGCCAGTCCCTCAAAAATACGCAATGGGCTCTGATTGGTTAGCTGGCCCAGTGTGTTGTGATTGGCTAACCGCCTAGTGCACGTTTATCAGAACGTCACGCCCCTTCCCTTCACCGGTAGCCTCAGGCTAAGCCTTTGCTTTGTGTACAATGGCGTCAATAAAACCATATCAAGAGCCCGAATCAGACCCAGACAATTTTAGTGAAGATGATCGAGCAGAACCTGTTCAGTCCTCAAGAGTAAAGACTGCGGATCTATAGTGATCGCTACTGAATGGCACTGTTACTTTTGTATTTTTAGAACGATTATAGCCAAATATCTGTCGCAAGAACGAACACTAAACATTGGCTTTACTATAGTATCCAAATCAAACACAGAACCATGTTTAGCATGCCTGTAGATAAACAACACATAAAAGCTCTAATCAAAGAATCATTTACACTAATGCCAAGTTCACTGTTGAGATTTTAAACAGTTTGTAGCGTGAGGTGTTTGTCAGATAACGTTAAGTATGAATGAGCATTTAACAAACTGGTTTGCAGAGCCAAACAGCGCTGTCATGTTTACTTCCTTGCTACAACGTACAATTAACAACACAAACTATTACAGGAAAACATATCGACGAAAAATAAATCATACTTACAGGTTGTGGCCCGTAAACAGCTTCTGTTTTTAATCCATCTTTCAGGACAAGCCGTTGTGCGAATCCCGCTTTCATAGCGCTCGTGAAGATTGTGGAGCTTTCCTCCGTGAAATGTGCAGCGGGAGCCGCACGTGCCTGTCTCATGTGGCGTTCACGCCGGACGTGAATAAATCGCGCTATTCGCGCGAAGGTGGATGCTTGAACATTTTGAGTTTACTCGCTTCATTCGCGCGTGACATTCACTGCACAACAGACGCGAGTTCTCGTCATAGGAGGGGCTTCTGCCAGCGGCTCGTCTCGGTGAGAAATGACTGACATGGGCTGTGTTTACGTCTTTTTTTGTTAAAATCTACTGTTAATGTGTGACAAAACGGAGTTTTAAGACTTTTTCAGTCGATAATGTAGTTGTTTAAAGCTCAGATCTGTGGTTTATTTATATAATGTGTATATATTATTTATATATTAGTGCCTAATAGTACATTTTATCTGGCGTTTTCGGAGTTGTGAGCTCCAGCGGATCAGCGGCGCTTACACTGGCTGGTTTGTCTCGCGCAGCTGAATTGCGGCTCCTGTATTGCAAATACAGATGAATATTGTCCATTATGTCACATTTCCCGGTCTTCTCCTCCGACCCCTGTCTGTCTTGTGCTTTGATTTCGTCGGCATTGGCAACAACACTCTCCAGCCTACTAACTATACCACAACAACGCTTCCCCGCAGCGATACAACATGGCCTCGCTCCCCTTATTTCATATTCCCCGGAGGAGGGGTTTATGTAAATATTGGGACTGGTGATGTCAGCACACCCTGGATGAATGTGTAGTAGTCCCTACTGGCCGTTTGCTGTAGTCCTTAGAAATCGATTTCTTTAAAAGCAAATATCTCCCTTTGCTTTAAACTTTCAACGTTGTAACTTTGCAGATGTTGTTTATGCTCAAACAGCAACATTACACACTAGCTAAAGTTAGAAAAGTGAAATCGTGGTTTACCACCCCTTTAAGTTGGAATTTGTTAGGTAGCTTTTGCTTACTATGCATTGTTTCACGCTATAACGTTTTGTTTCAGCATCTGTAACTCAAACCTCTGCAAGAACATCACAGCCCTTATGAGTTGATGTCAAATACATCTTGTGTTACAATTTAGCCCACTACCGGGGTAACCCATGCTGGGGTAAGCTGTAACAAAACAGTAATTAGACAAAACATAGGTCACATCATGCAATATCCTTCAAAAACAGATTTATTGAAACAATCCAAAAGAACAATAGGACTAAAGAACATAGGTCTAACAAAAAAGACTGTTGATGTGTGTGAGTCTTTGTGTCTATATGGGAATATACTCAGTCAGAGACACAATGGTGAAAAATCTATGTTTTTCACCCTAGAGTAGGCTTGGTGAGCCCAGAGACAGAGGCTTTGAGCTGCCATATCGCTCCATACAAACAACATAAACGTTTTCATTGTCTGAGGTCTCAGAATCCTCACCATTGGGTTTCAATATTTTCTTTGCAACTGATCAGACTGACCTGCCCTTCTCTGTAATTAAAAAATTACATTAAAATCTATAATTATTCGTGTCCTTAACAGCGAGAGCAAGCAAGATGCTAGGCGATTTTGTTTCTGTTAAACACTTTTTGTAGATTAGGCCTATAGGTTCACAGTAGTAGGGAAGGCTCACCGGATAAACGATTTTATTTTCCTCTAAACCACTAGATGGCACACAAAAAATCGCCACAGCACTTTCCAAATTTGGGTGATGCTTGACATGATCACGGGCAGCAAAGTTTGATTATTTGATCTTATGTTTGAATATTATTATTTTTTACGTAGCAAACCGCTATAATTATAGAATATATTTTAAGATAAAGGTCTTAATGTTTGTCAGTTTTGTTCAAGGTAAGTAAAGCAACAGTTGTTCCATAATGGAAAAATATGTAAAAGGATCGTATTTGGGGTAACAGGCACAATAATTAACATGATAATAAACAGCTGGCTGACTTTTCCATTTGTTGACATAACAGATTAAGATGGGAAATATCATAGGCTATATTAATTTTAATGTCCACTAGAGATAATCACCATATTTAAGATGAAACCATATTCAAAAATATGATAGGCCTATTAATCATATAATATAATATGATAATATGACTACTGTAAATCTTATTTTTGTTTACTGTAAATATTTATTTTTGTTTTATATTAAGATTTGAATGACATTGGACAAAAATATATATATATTTATCAAAATAAACAGAAAATAGTGCATACTTTGCTAAAGTGATTATTTTGAACAAGTATTAACTTAGACATTATTAAAAACATTATTTCAGCTAAGGTAGGCTATTTTTAAATAATGTGTCTTTTGTCCCTTGTGTCTGTGGGGTAAAAGTCACCCTCGCCACCTTTTAACCACTTGTATGATTTATTTTCAATCATAAATATGTTGCTCCATAAATGTTCAATACAAGCATGTGATTTTTTTTCTGCAATCATACACTATATGGGAATAGTGAAAAGCTGTTTTTCTTAAGGTGTGCTCTTGTAAGGTATTTTGTGTCCCTTCTGCTTTTCAGCTTGTCTCTGAACAAAATGGGTCAGAGTGATTCTAGGATCTATAGGCTCTAATTGACGCACTTTTTTACGCGCTGTAACGATCCGCGTCTTCAGACATAACACGATATTAGTGATCATATGTGGTGTTAAAGGCATTATTTTTGACCACAGATTTTTTTTTAACAATGATCTGAACATGTCATTAGTTCTATAACGATGTCGCATTTGATACATTATTAATAGGCTACAATAAATGAAGTAATTGGGTAAGAACTGAGGTTAAAGAGCTATTTTGATGATCGCTCACTGAATTCAAGATGTTGTATTATCTGATGAAAAACTGGCGAGGGCGCCAGAGGACGCGAAAACAGTTCGTCTCTCTCTCTCTCTCTCTCTCTCTCTCTCTCTCTCTCTCTCTCTCTCTCTCTCTCTCTCTCTCTCTCTCTCTCTCTCTCTCTCTCTCTCTCTCTCTCTCTCTACTTGAAGTGGATAACTTAACCTCGCCTTAAAGAGCCGCTCACGCCCTCACATTAACACTTGATTTGAGAGGATCACATATTAAAACGTATTATTCTTGCCTATTTTACAGCGTTTGAGAGATTTGTGAGAAACGGTATAAAGTGAAATAGCCTACCCTTTTGCATATCAGATTTAGGTTACACTTCATTTTGAGGTGTCTTTGTTACACTGTAATTATACATGTAAGTATAGTATACTGAGTCATATTGGTTAGGCCTAACTACATATATTTATGCATGTAATTATGCATAATTTATAGTTATTGATTACACTTTATTTTAAGGTGTCATTACAGTGTTATTATATATTTAAGTACTGGGTAATATTAATTAACTACATGTACTTACTATAGGATTATGGTAGGATTAGGGTGTAGTTGCATGTAATTATGCATAATTTACTGTTAATACGACAGTGAGTACATGTAATTTATGCAAAAAGGACACTGTAAAATAAAGTGTCACCTTATTACTACACGTATGTAACAATGACACTGTAAAATAAAGTGTCACCCAGAATTAATCGCATGATCTAGATTGGTATTGATCATAATCATAATGCGTATTATAATTATGTAGCAATACACAGTAAAGATTAGTCCATTTCCCAATAAATACCAAATAATTCAAATGTTTGGATTTTTTTTTCCATACTTTTCAATGCATGAATTTTAAACATGGGTTTAATAAACGAAATCATTTGTCAATTGCACAGCATTCGTGGTAAATGAGGATCTATCATTTCACATATGAAAATATAGTAATTTCAGCATAGATGCATTAAACAAGAACGGTTCGAAAACGTCTACCAATATGGAAAATAATAAATAATTTTTACCACATAAATGATTCAAAAACGGTATGTAATAATATGCAATCCCCAACAAATATAGGATGTAAGAAAACCCGCAGCGTTTAAATAATGCCACCCAATTGAATGTGTCCGTGTCGTTATTTTGTAACGAACAACCATATTCGCAACGGGATCTTCTAATTGGATGCAAAAATCTTTAACTAATGTCTCTCATTCGAAAACGTCTGTTGTGAAATAATCGACAGAGGAAGAAAAAAGAAACAAGAGCTCAGAGAGAGAGAGGGAGAGAGAGAGAGAGGGAGAGTGGGAGAGCCAGAACAGAAGGAAGGAACAATAGAGAATCAAAGCATAATGATATTCCTAAATGAAGAGGGAAATGTTGCCGCGCTCATTTTATTAATCAGACTGTCAATTTCACCCCAGAGGCCAACCCCAGGAGCCATCTAAAACAGAGTCCGATCAGAAGCTGCTCTCCTCACTTCTCCTCTCTCTCTCCACCTGGATATACGCGTCTGGCCGATCAAGGGCCAGATGACAGTCTCTCTCCTATTTATTTGCTTATAAACCTGTTACAATAAATGATCATTCGACCCGCGTCACGCGCACCTTTAACGACGAAGGCGCAAACCACTTTTTGATGAATGACTTTCTGGACCAGAGAGGATGCGCGGGTCATTTTGAGCAGTCATTCGTTGCCCGCACTGGCATTCCTCTGTTTTTTGCTTCCAGCTCATAAAGGTGTTATATTATTTAGAGGCGGCAGCTGAGCTGAATGCGGATTAGATCCGCCACCAGTCATCGGAGCACCAGCCCTGGGACTTTGGATTTTGATTTTTTCTGCACGACTTCATGATGGAGAGGATAAGAAAAGAAATGATTCTGATGGAGAGGGGACTACACAGTCCAGTGGCGGGAAAGAGGCTCTCCAACCTCTCCGACTCGGCCGGGAACGCGGTGCTCGAGGCCCTGGAAAATTCTCAGCACGCAGGTCGCCTCAGCCCGAGAATAACTTCCGCCTCGCTGCATGGCGGTCTCGGGGATATTCCCAGCAAAGGCAAGTTCGAGATAGACAGCTTATTTGGAAACCACCACGGCGACAATACCTCGTCCACAGAAGTGTCGTCCTCCGAAAGCAGGAAGAAAATGAACATGTATCCTGAAGTTTCTCCCGACTCCGATATGAACAGCGACGTGGAAGTGGGTTGCCCGTCTCATCGCTCACCGGGCAGCATCAGCCAACACAAGGAAAACAATGGCAAAGGTAAACAATCTGCGTGCAAACTTTGGGCTTTTGTTCGAATGCGCGTTCGAGTGGGAATTGCATTGTTTTGAAGGGGTTTTCCATTTGATTCATTTATTTATATTTGATTCATAGCACACTCTTAAAAATAAAGGCAGCAAAGGCGTTTTGTGTTCCCTTTTTTTTCTTACTGTGAAGAACCTTTTAATAAACCAAAGCACCATTTTCCACCATAAAGAACATTTTCTGCAATGCAAATATTCCAAGATTCTAAATGGAACCATCCATGCCAATTTGGAACCTTTATTTTTAAGAGCGTAGCATTTTTCGTTGCCTTTAAAGAATTCAATTATCAGCGATTGCATTATGTGGACTGTATATTAAATTGATGTATCTGAAATGTCTATTTTTGATTTTAAAAAAATATTGCGCGCTTCTCTGGCAAATAAAGTTAAATGTAAGTTCCCGTTGAATTGAATAGCTACATTTTATAAACACACCGCAGATTATATATGTTCTTGTTTATTTTATTTCAATGTACAAATTAGCGTGATAAAAGGAAAAAAATATAAATGTACACGTTTGTCTTTTATTTCTAGGTTTTTCGGACAGTAATTCAGGAGCCTCCAATAGTTCATCGTCTCTCTCGAATCTCAACGGTAATTCCATGGGTAACTCCAGCAACTCGAGCTCGGACCAAGTGAGGAGGTATCGGACTGCGTTTACCCGAGAACAGATTGGAAGATTGGAGAAAGAATTTTACAGGGAAAACTACGTCTCAAGACCCAGGAGATGTGAATTGGCCGCAGCGTTAAATTTACCCGAAACGACAATAAAGGTATTGGTCTAATTGTGTTTACCTCTTCCATATAGCAAATAGTAGAATGTGTTCCTGCTAATGCACAATGCTCATAAAATATATTTCACAGCCACAGAGGCTCAAGAGTAGAATAATAATAATAATAATAATAATAATGCACAAACAAAAACACACATGCCCGCGTTCTCATTCTAAAAGAATGATTAATTGTTAAACACACATTAGCCTGTTCGTAAAAGGATAATGGATTGTATTTTGTCTGATGCAGAAACATGCCTCTTTTCAGCTTGACCATAGGCTAGGGTTGCATTTACAAAATTATTCAAATGCCACAACTTTAAAGCACATTTTATTTTAAATGCCGGTTGTTTTTACCACTTAAACTGCAGTGCTTAATTGTTTTGTTCTCGCTTCTGCTCACCTCTAATTGTTACCTGTGTGTTTCTGTGTAGGTGTGGTTTCAGAATCGACGAATGAAGGACAAGCGGCAGCGGCTCGCCATGTCCTGGCCACATCCCGCCGATCCCAGCTTCTACACCTATATGATGACGCACGCGGCCGCCACCGGAAGTCTGCCTTACCCTTTTCATTCCCACATGCCACTACACTATTACCCCCATGTCGGTGTCACGGCAGCAGCTGCTGCGGCAGCCGCCTCAGGAGCCGCTTCTTCACCTTTTGCTACCTCTATTCGTCCCCTTGATACTTTCCGTGCGCTTTCTCATCCTTATTCGCGCCCGGAGCTGTTGTGTAGTTTCCGACACCCAGGACTATACCAGTCTCCCGCAGGTCTGAACAGCTCCGCGGCGGCGTCAGCGGCTGCGGCGGCGGCGGCGGCTGCGGCTGCTGCGGCGGTCAGTGCGCCTTCGGCCGCGGGGCCGTGCTCGTGTCTCAGCTGCCACAGCAGTCAGGCTGCCAGCGCCCTGGGCTCCAGGGGCACCAGCACTGATTTCACCTGCACGGCGAGCGGGCAGAGGTCCGAGAGCGGATTTTTGCCATACTCGGCGGCGGTTCTCAGCAAAACTGCGGTGCCCTCACCGGACCAGAGAGAAGAAAGCGCGCTCAATAGATAGCTCAGTACTGGCATACACTCTTTTATTTGAAGCACATGTAATTATTATTATTATTATTTATTTGTTTTTAAATTAAGGGACAGCATTTCCATTCCAATAAAACGCTCAGAATTATAAAGATATATTTAAAATAAGCTGTTAAGGATACTGAAGGCCTTGTTACAACACACTGTATTACAACATATAATAATGAGCAAATTTACACTAACATTTAATTTTACTTCTCGTTTATTATTATTATAATTGTACACTATTAAAAATAAAGGTTCCAAAATGGTGTTTTGGCATCAATGCCAGCCATAGAAGAAACATTTTCGGTTCCCCAAAGAACCTTCAGTCAACAGTTCCCTTGTTTTAGAACATTCTACAATTCTGAAGAACCCTTTCCACTATGAAGAACCTTTTTAGAACATTCTAAAAATCTGAGGAAGCCTTTTCCACCATAATGGAACCACCGGTACCAATACAGAACCTTTATTTTTAAGAGTGTATATGCAAATATTATTTGATATTAGATTGGACCACATCGTGCAGTAAAGAGAATATATACACTGGTTGTGCCACTTTAGCATCGGTTAAGGGACCAGGCGCGAGATAATGATGCTATTCTGAAAGTGTTGCTGCTCGAGGGACTCTCCCTGATCTAGGAGTGTGTCGCATAAAATCTGCACTACTGCTACAATGTCAATTCTGCTGTTAATAATGTGAAGATTATGACGAAAATTGCCAATCATGTACCTTGATGGACCTCCTTTGAATGTGGAAATGTAAGAAAGTTCCCGTTCTGAGACTCGCTGTCAAAGCATAACAACCCGCTGTGGGAAGTCATTAGACAAGATAGATAAAAGACCTTGAGCATTTCGCATTGTTCTTGGTGTGTAGATTGTACAGTATTAAACGTGGTATTCGTTACCTGAGATTTTTTTTTATTTAAAAAAAAAGAAAAAAAAAAAAAAAAAGGAAAAAAAAGATCCCCTTTCCACCGAGTCCTATTTCGAATCTTCTTATTGGAAGGTTGGCCGGCCTGGGTAGGCTTTTCTCTCAGAGATGTTCCGCTGATGCGAGCAGTCTCATTAAATCCAAACCGATATTTCCATAATACTCCCAGTAGAGACTCTTCACTCACAAAATAATGGGATTATCCACACAACCCCAAACTTCAGACAAATTGCTCATGCATTTCTGTCTGCATACATATATATTTTTTGTCACTGCGCGCAATTCTGCCTCATATAAAACCACATTTTTAAAAATAACAAAATAGCACTTGTACAGATCAAATGGTGAGATATTTAGCCATTACACGTGTCACGTTTGTATTAAACCAAATTGTTGACTGCCACCCGAAATTATTAACGGCATAGATAGGCCTACCCTTTTATTTTTATTTATTTTATTTGTATTTTTTTGATTATTTATGTGACTGACTGGCTGGATGTTTATTTAATGATAGGACTGCATAATTGTTTTAGGTACT